>VKOC01029085.1:0-13655 GCA_009364415.1 Spea multiplicata
CAGATACACTAAGCGGGTAGTCAGACAAGCCAGGGGTCTGATACACGGAGCAGGATAGTCGGACGAGCCAGGGGTCTGATACACGGAGCAGGATAGTCGGACGAGCCAGGGGTCAAAACCAGAAGACACAAGCAAAGGTACCGAATCGTAGAGCAAACGGGAAGTCAGGAAAGCCAAATATCAAATAACAAGGAACTAGCAGGAACGGATAACCAGAAACGTAATACCACAACAGGGTGCTTGTGAAAGGCACAGCCGGCTTTTAAAACTGGCGCCAAACACAAGCCCCTCCCGGACCTGAAACAAGAGGCCACGCCCCCTCCTGGCCGTCAATCAAATCCCCGACGAGCGCGAACCCGGGAGGAAGACCGACGACCGGAGGACGGGTAAGTACTCAGGCTCCGGGAACAGTTGTTGTTCCCGGAGCTGAACCTTCCCCGACTCCTACCTCGGGCGGGGGATTGTCCGCTGCCCGGGAAGATGTTTTCCCGGGAACCGCGGTCAACCCTCTGCCCGCAACTAACCCCCGTGCGGCGAGTGGAGGACCGCCCGCCCTCCCGAACGGCCGGCGTTCGAGAGGCGCGGCGGGTTCTCCTCCTGGCGGCGTCCGGAGCCGCCGGGACGGGACACTACCACAGCGCGTCCGGAGCCGCCGGGACGGCGGCGTCCGGAGCCGCCGGGACGGAGACACTCCCGGCGGCGTCTGGAGCCGCCGGGATAGTGACATAGACACAATGGTTGGACAAGGAAACTTAGTGCAGCAGATTCAAGAGACATCATGATTACTTCTCTTTGTAATCTGAAGATGTCCAGCAGTGCCATCAGCTCAGCACTGGCAAAATACAGTTGGGCCTGGTACACCCATCTACTGTCCAGAGTAATCTGATCAGAAGTGGTCGTCATGGAAGACGTGGAGCCATAAAAGCCAATTGGTTGATGCCAGAGGAGGCCCCTGCTGGCGACCAATAGACTCACTCGCACGGCCCTTTAACTCCTGACGGTGAACGGATTTCTGCTTCCGATAACCCCTGCGATGCTGAGTAGATAAGGAAGGCTAGATGGGGAAGGGACCAGGGAGATTAGTAAATGAAGATGAACACAAAGATTCTTTGTGCGTCTTCGTATATGTTTTGCTGCCGCCATGTTCGTATGTTCGGTATTCGGGCTGAACAACGAAAACGCACCCTTCGTGTTCGTTTTCATGTTTGCCCGAGTACGAATGCGCAAGTCCAGTTAATATCATTGTCAGTGATTACAATTTCTCAATAACAAAGACAGCATTAGCAGCATATAATCAGCATTATAACCCTTGCTTTCTAAAAAGAACCAAAACAAGTTATTCAACTTCAAAATATACCCCCCTCCAATGAAGGCCAGAGGTTTACCTGCTACACCTACTGTAATCTTTATGAGCAAAAGTAAATTTTGCAAGGACTTGGAAGACTCAGTTCTATCTGTATAGGTCAACCACCTTCCCTTTTCTATGCATGGACAAGGATAAAATATTGATCCCAATTCTAAACTAGATCCCCATAAACAAATATATAAATGTAAATTACCTGCATCATTATTCTAATGAGACACAAAATAATATCTTCTCTTAATAATTATACTCATATGTAGGTAATTTTTTATTATGTTATATTATTTAGTATTCAGTGCTCTTTCTCAAATATTCTGATCTCTACTAATTTAAGCGCACAATAAAAAAGAATACAGGTTTCAATACATAATTATTAGGTCTTTGCACCATTTGCACCTAGCTATTTAATACCCTGCAGAACCATGTATATTTATCTGTTGCGAAATAATGATCTGTAAGAAGATCTCTAGAGAAAACAAAGTTCATTGAAATGCCCTATAGATGGAAAAAGAACCTTATCGTCTTTGTAAACCAGTGAATTACCCACGTGACCTTTACATTATCTTGTGTAACCTGCTCTGTTGAATAAGCTCTCTAGAATCCTTTCCTAGCGTTCCTTGAGCAGATATATTTAGATAAGACCTCTGCATAATTTGCTTATTGAAGTGTTTATGTAACATAACATTTGCTAGCAACAAATCGACATGGTAAAGGAAAATATTGGCATATCTAAGTAAATAACAGGGGGGCCAAAATTCTTGTAGCAGGGATGATACTGTCCCATACACCAATGGGTCTATAGGGTATATTCAGTAATCCAAGTTTAACAGAAGCTGAGCACCTATAAGACGTTTCAAAGGACTGGACTCCAAAGTGTCATCACTAGATTGTTGCTTTACTACAAGACTTTTCAATCTGCAGTAGATAATTCAAACATTTTAGGGAATAACCTAAGATGAGAATTTTTACTATTTTTCCAGTCCCTCAAATTTAGCTTAAAACAACAGTATCTCTTATTTATATAAGCGATATGACTGCTTCATAGTGATGTGTGAAAATCAGTCCATGCCTCTCTGTTTGTATACAGCATCTGAGTATACAGTCCCATTAATAAAAAGTATTTAAAGTATAAAGCCCATTAATTGATCATTGATTCTTGTTTCCCTTGGTTCACATCGGCTCCTTTCTCCCTGAATACTTTTTTTTGAGTTCAGAAATCCTGTGCATCTCTCATCTTGGTTGAGCACTCCTGGCTTGGGTCATCCATTGCTGGCACTGGATTGTCCACCATTGTTTTTTTTATTGCCTGATGATATTCTTCACACCAAACCCAAAAGTCAAACAAATATGTATGTAAGAATGTCTGCTGAAGTAAAAGCCCGCATTACTTCTCTACACCCCAGTGCCAGAAACCTACATGTTTTTCTGCTTTAATCTACTGTAAGTCATGATCTAAAATTAGTTATATGATTAGAAGCAGTTATGCGTTCTCTCAGGAGATGCAACAGGTGTTCAGAATTTCCGTAGATAAGAATAGCCTTGGGATTATTAATGATTTTATATTACATATGAATTTAGAACAGCTCCTACTACGAGATTTTTACTTGTTCATTTCAGTGATGAGGTCCTAAATGCGAATCATTTAAAATGTCTCTCATATTTCCAGGGTTTTCAGGCAGCGGCGTGAATTTAAACACACAACAAAAGTATGCTGTACACGCCAGTAATATCATAAACTAAGGCTGTAGGAACGCTTTATATTCAAGCCATATTTTGGTACACATTTCCTCTCCCATAACGAAAAGACATTGCAGAAAGTACAGGTATCTAATGTTATACATGAATTAATGTATGTATAAATATATATATATATAGAGAGAGAGAGAGAGAGAGTGTACAGTATGTATATGTGCGTTTGTTATCATAAATGTGAATGTGTAAGTGTTTGAGTATATATGTGTAAGGGTTTATGCGTGAGCATGAACAAGTAAGTGCGGGAGTATAAATGTGTATGTGTGTTTGTGTGTGAGCATGTATGTGTGTGTGTGAGCATGTAACCGTTTGTGTGTGTGAGTATGAATGTGGATGTGTAATTTTGGTGTGTGTTAACATCAGTGTGTAAGCGTGTGATGAGCACATGAATGTTAGTGTGAGTTTGTGTTAGTGTGTATACATACGTGTGCCAGTGCGTAAGGTGGGAGGCAAGAATCTGATCGGCTTTACTTGCCCCCCCCAGCCAGGAAGTGCCAGCCCTTTCCTGATTATAGGGCCAGTAATACCTCAATATAAGCAACACCATATATTGTATTCTTTCTGTATAATATATATATATTATAATATATATATATATATACAATACACTCACACCTTGCTAGTACTGGGTTGGACCCCCTTTTCCCTTCAGAACCGCCTTTATTCTTCGGTGGCATACTTTATACAAGGTGCTGTAAACATTCATCAGAGATTTTGGTCCATATGGACAAGAGGCATCACGCAGTTGCGTGATGCGAATCTCCTGTTCCGCCACATCCCAAAGGTGCTCTATTGGATTAAAATCTGGTGACTATCTAGGCCATTTGAATACAGTGAACTCATTGTCATGTTCACGAAAACAGTTTGAGATGATGTGAGCTTTGTGACATGGTGCATTATTCTGCTGGAAGTAGCTATCAGAAGATAGGTACACTGTGGTCATAAAGGGATGGACATGGTCAGCAACAAAACTCAGGTAGGCTGTCGCGTTTAAATGATGCCCAACTGGTACTAAGGGGCCCAAAGTGTACCAAGAAAATGTCTCCCCTCACCATTACACGAGCCTGAACCATTGATACAAGGCAGGATGGATCCATGCTTTCATGTTGTTTACGCGAAAGTCTGACCCTACCATTTGAATGTCGCAGCTGGAATCGAGACTCATCAGACCAGGCAATGTTCTTCAAGTCTCCCATTGTCCTAGTTTGGTGAGCCTGTGCTAATTCTAACCTCAGTTTCCTGTTCTAAGCTGACAGGAGTGGCACCCGCTGTGGTCTTCTGCTGCTGTAGCCCATCTTCTTCAAGGTTCCACGTGTTGTGCATTCAGAGATGGTATTCTGCATACGAGTGATTATTTGAGTTACTGTCATCTCGAGCCAGTCTGCCCATTCTCCTCTGACCTCTGACATCAACAAGGCACTTTCGTCCACACAACTGCCGCTCACTGGATATTTTCTCTTTTTTAACCATTCTCTGTAAACCCTAGAGATGGTTGTGCATTAAAGTCCCAGTAGATCAGCAGTTTCTGAAATACTCAGACCAGCCCGTCTGGCACCAACAACCATGCCATGTTCAAAGTCACTTAAATCCCCTTTCTTCCCCATTCTGATGCTCGGTTTATTAGGTTAGGTGTACCTAATAAATTGGCCATATATATATATATATATATTAATAAATAATGGTCATGATTGAATCATGACTTATCTTTGAAATATGTTTGGTGCAATATTAATAAATTATACGATGGGGGATGGCTTGGTGGTGCAATAGCAGGATAAACAGGAAATACCCTGAAGCAGCAGGAAGTTGCCAGACTGCCACTCCAGCTATGACGTCTTGAATGTTGTATTCCTTAAAAGTTGTATTGTATTTTCAACAACTTATCTCGTATTCTATTCATAAAGATTTTGCTCAAGGCAACCAATAAACAACTGCTGTGTGATCCAATCTGAGTTACATCAAGACTTTCTATGAACATGAAAAATGATCTGTTGTTCACGAGGATTACTAAGAATTTAGCATTTAACTGTAGTTTGACGTTAAATATGACGCATACTTATCTTGAAAGCATGTAGAAAATTACAACAAAGAAAACCAAAAGAAATCCATAATGCAGAAATGCACAAATGTTTTCAGGTACTTATTTCAAGTACGTCTAAAATTCTTCTTGATTTCTTTTGCCTCAAACCAACATACCATATTGTCATATCTAGATGTTTTGAAATTGAAGGGTATGGCAGTGATGTATTAAACTGCCCTTGGTTGGGCCAGAGGCTATACCCCCCCAACTAGGACAACCCCAGCTGAGGTCTGTTACTAAACCAGCTTGTGCTGCTCTCAAACCAGTAAAGCTGCATGGTTGGAGTCAGGCTTCATGCCACTCTATCAGAATTTCTGTCACACATACGTTACCTCCAGTAAGCAGGGCCGGGAGGACGAATGGCTCTGGCACACTATGTTTTTATGCCCACAGTAGTGTGCGGTTGGGCATACATAGCTGGTGGCTGCATGCGATCTGCCTGTCCAGTGGCAGATTGTGTTCATATAAGGCAGTGATGGCCAGCTGCCTAACAAGCATTTGACCAATGTGCCAGATGGCCAGTCCGAGCCTGCCTGTAAGCTTCGTCTCAATCCATCACATGCATACACAGCAGCAAGGTACTTATATAAGTGTTTAGGCACCTTTCATGTGGAGTACATGGATCACCGCACCACATATTTTTCATTCTGGTTCAATCACAACGTTGTTTCTTCTTTGTTCAGCATAGCGGAATGCGTTGTAACATTATTCATAAACGTATGATAATGTGTAGCTAACTCATGCAATGTACCAAGATATAAAAAGATAAAGCAGGTATGTGTTTTTTTTACTGTTAATTTGGGGACAGATACCATTCTTTCATATATCCTGTGATTCAAATGTTGCTGTTTTTTTATACATTGCAGCCTATACAACCATCTTTATAATCTGATATAATAAATAGTGAAGAGGTAATGTGCAAAGGGCGAGCTGATCAAAGCCTGGGCGTGACCTGTGGCTCCAGACTGCATTCCTTCAGGGCAATTAACAGTTAGCCTACATAGAAAACCCCCCACTGTGGGTATCAGCCAAACCTGTAATCACCTCCTTGTAGAAGGTGTAGTTACTATAACATTTCTGTGGACCGCACCTGCTACTTTACCTGATAATAGGTTTACCACAGTGATTGAGATTCAATGCTAATAGGCTAAGAAGACACAACAGAGTACAATTCTATGTATTTGTTTATGTCAGAGCTAAGCTTTATTGAACTGCTGTTCCCATATGTCTGGACCAGTCTGATTTATAGGATAATGATAAATAGACAGACAGACAGATAGATAGATAGATAGATAGATAGATAGATAGATAGATAGATAGATAGATAGTGTATTGATTACAGTCTTGTAACTAATTAATCATAAGTCCCTCTTATACATTGAAGAAAAAATATGCACGAGTTCTAGAATGAGAACATAAAGAACAGATTAACCATCATAATTGAGGGTTTTTTTTAATAATCACATTAGACAACATGTTTTTAGGGATGCGTGGTGTATTCACATGTAATATTAAACACATATGTGCAGCAGCATTTGATTGGCTGCACAAGTGCTTCATATGGTAAATAGGAGGCACAAAGGGCACTGGCCGGCTGTCTGCAACCTTTAGCCATTTTCCTGCACTTTCAGTCCACATAGCTGCTCAGATGAGGAAGAAGGCAAAATATAGGGAAGGTCTGTTTTTCACTCCATGACTTGGGAAGAGAACTCTAGTACCTATATACCTGAGTTTTCTCACCCTAACATGGGCCGTGTCACATAGAGCAAGGAGAATTCCACTTTGTTGGAGGTACCGTGGGCCAAGTTACAAGTGAAGGAAATGAAGCAGCTGTTATCTGAACAGCCCAACATGCTTCAAGAGGACACAGAATGTGACAGCACCTAAGAACCATTCGGTTCATACAGTCGACTCATTTTTAATGATGTAATGATTCAAGATTATATACAAAATAGATTTATGCCTATCTCATGTATGTAAGAATTCCCTTACTTTATTAGTTTCTGGTAAAAATATATTATAAAGGATTGATTATATGGTCAGTAAATCACTTAAATATTACAAAACTGCTTATAATACTAACCAGGGGTGGCTCTACCACCTTATTAGAAGATTAACCAGCTGCTTAGACCTATATTCTAATACGCTCTTAGAAGGTGAAGGACAGAAACCTATAGAAATGTTACACAAAGTTCTGATAAAATTATATCATTATATAAATCTATTTTTCTCATAATACAAATATCTGATGGTAAATATTTGTGCATATTTTATTGCTTGTGTTAAAGAAGTATAACTCATTTTGCTTAGTGCCGCTACAGACCTAGAGCTGCCACCTTCTATCTCTATATAAATAAAGAAAGTTTGTCAAAATCAAATGAAACCCACTTTTCTTGAACTAATTTATTGTATAAAGCACTTTATTTAATGCTCAAAGAAAATTATGGGTTTTTTCTAAAGGATATTCAATTTAAGAAAGTTTGAAACAACAAATACTGCAAGATTACATGCCCACAAAGGTTAATATTTTCCGTTTGCTGGAGGCTCTCTAATGTTAGGAAAGGCCTTTTAAGTGACTCACAGGGACCAAAATTGTGACCGAGAAGAGGCGATTTGGTTGACTCTCTTCAGGAGCCCATGAATATTCTGTGATTCTTTGAGGAGACATGACACGCAGGATTTTAGATCTGGGAATCGAGAGAGGAGGAGGCAGAATGGGGGGATCCAGCTCAGAATGTGAATATCAGGTGCCAACTCACCTGGTAATCTCGGCCGTCTAGTATTGTGAACTTGTTATTCCTTCCAACACCCCAGGCAACTTTTCCAAGTTAAATGAAAATGTGTGTCACACATTCATTGATTTGTATAGGGTTTATAAAGAGGGATGGTGTCAAATTACTCTAGAATTATGGTTTCATTAAAAAAATGTAATATACACCTGGTTCTTTAAGCTTTCTCTACAGAGCCAGCTATTGCTAACATGTTGTATAATTGTTTTGGTTTATCAGTTTATGTAGAGTATTAGTTAGCTTTAAACTTTAGCCTCTGTCACAAAAGGTTTTTTTTAATTATTGTTGTTTTCCTCTCCCAAGACTTTTATTAAAAGTAGATTCTAAAAATCAGTAGTGTGCCCAATAATCCAGTATGAAAAAAGGTGTCTGAATCCTCCAAAATCATGCTGACTTAGGGACCAATGTAAGTAACACCTTGCTTTAATGAAGTCTCTCGCTTACTATTAATATCTTAAATGAATTATAAACTTACATCGTGTCTAAAGAAGGATTACTAATATTAATCTATAATCGACCCCCAAAGTCTCCTCTTGCCCTCTAATTGTGAGGGAAGTATGATGTGAGTTGGGAACTACTACAACCTACTACCTACTACAGACTGGCAATCTCTTGATGCAGGGAAAACAGAAATTCAATTGTTTAAGCAAATCTTTGTATCACTAGGCCCTCAAGATTACCATATTTGCTCAATTATAAGACCCCCCCGCCCCCAATTTGATTATTAATTTAGGGAAAAAAGAAAAAGCCTGGATATAAGACTACTCTATAGGAAAAAAAGTTTTATAAGTAGATATTAATTCACATGTAAACTGAGAACATGCATGTCTTGTTTTTATTTCCTTTTATTTGCCAACCTGCCCCCTAATTATGCACATGTGCCCCCCTATATGCCACTCAGCCTCCTTGATATGCCGCTCTGCTCCCCAGATATGCCTTATACCTCCTATATGCCACTCTGCACCCAGATATGCATTATACCCCCTATTTGCCACTCTGCCTCCCTGGTATGCCTTATATCCCCCAATATGCACCCCTGATATGCCACTCTGCCACCCTGATATGCCTTGTACCCCCTATATGCCACTCTGCCCCACCCAGACTTACCAAAGCATGCCCAGACTTGTCCCCCGTGCTCCACACTCACTGGTGTCTAGTGAGGGCAGCCGGGGGACATATGCATGATGCGCATAGACAACCCCTGCTGCTTCTGTGACTGAGCACAGGAAGCGCAGAGGAAGTGCCGGGTGGCAGCGCAGGTTGTCAACTGATCATAGCAACGTATAAGATAACATTTTTTAAATCATCTTTAGTGGTGACAAAATGAGACATTATAGACAAAGTGATCTGAAGAACCATGCAGAACACTCATAACATTAATATATGCAAACAATTGAATGATCTCACATTTCTTATGAAGCCTATTCCTCACCTTGATTTTGGAGATATCTGGTCAATCTACCTCACACTGTAACATGAGGTATTGGATAACATGTAAAACAGAAGAAGCTCATCTGTTCTGGTCTTCTAGTTGCTAATGGGCAACCTGCAGTCTTTTTCAAGAGACTTCTGAACAGAAAAATATTGTGAAACACTGATCTAAAACATATAAGGTTACCATTATAATCTCTGGGTATATAGGGTGCCCACCACAAATATTGGCACCCTTGGCACCAAAGAAGGCGGTGAAAAATTGTCTTTATTGTTTAGCCTTTTAATCCTTTCTTTAAACAATACACAAAAATACTCTGCTCTCATGGATATCAAACAATTGCAAACACAAGTTTATCCAAAACAAATAAAAAATGTTGAATATATGGGTGGCACAATTATTGGCACCCCTATGAATTCGTATGAGAAAAATATATTTAACGTATATTCCCAGTGATGTTTTATATTTTTTTGGAGATTGTCCAGCTGTGACTTCCTGTTTCACAGGGGTATAAATATTAGGTTACATACAGGCCAAATTCACCTAGTCATTCATGGGTAAGACCAAGGAATATAGCTGTGATGAGCGTCAAAAGGTTGTTGAGCTTCACAAAATGGGAAGTGGCTATAAGAAAATAGCAAAAGCATTGAAAATGCCCATTTCCACCATCAGGGCAATAATTAAGAAGTTCCAGTCAACTGGAAACATTACGAATCAACCTGGAAGGGGACATATGTCTATATTATCTCAACACACTGTGAAGAGGATGGTGCGAGCGGCCAAAAAAACTCCAAGGATCACAGCTGGAGAATTGCAGAAGTTAGTTGCATCTTGGGGTCAAAAAGTCTCCAAAACTACAATCCGACGTCACCTACATCACCACAAGTTATTTTAAAAAAAGAAAGCCTCATCCGAAAACAAACTCAACCGTCTTCAGTTTGCCAGACACTACTGGAACAAACAGGATTGGGTTCTATGGTCAGAGAAAAACAAAATAGAGCTTTTTGGCAATAAACAGCAGAGGTTGGTTTGGAGCACACAGAGAGATAGCCATATGGAAAAGCTCATGGTAAAACATGGTGGTGGCTCTTTAATGTTTTGGGGCTATTTTTCTGCCAGAGGACCAGGACATTGTTAGGATACATGGCATAATGGACTCTATCAAATACAGATTCTGACTGCCTCTGCCAAAAAGCTTAAAATGGGCCGTGGTTGAATCTTCCAGCAGGACAATGATCCAAAACATACATCAAAATCAACCAAAAATGGTTTACTGGCCACAAAATCAAGGTCCTACCAATGCCACCTCTGTCCCCCAACTTGAACCCCATAGAAAAACTGTGGGGTGCACTGAAGAGGGGAGCCCACCAGCATCAACCTTGAATTTGAAGGATCTGGAGAGATTCTATATGGAGGAATGGTCTCAAATCCCTTGCCATGTATTCTCCAACCTCATCAGGAAATTACTCAGAGCTGTTTTCTAGGAAAAGGGAGGTAGCACAAAGGTTTGACTAAAAGGGTGCCAATAATTGTGTCACACATATATGAAACATTTTTTGATAAACTTGTGTTGTGTTTCCAAAGGTTTGATATCAATGACAGCAGATTATTTTTGGTGTATTTTATGAAGAAAAGATAAAAGGGTTAAACAATAAAGAACATTTTTCATAGCCTTCTTTGCTCATATTTACCAATATTTTGAAGGCACTGTATATCATCCTTTTGGTTAAGACGTAGATTGATGACGCACCTGCCCATCCTGGAGGTCACTAGCAAATTGAGAAATCTAAATGTAGATTCAATTGCCTGTTTCTATTAAATTCATTTGTAATCCCTGGAGCCTATGTATTATTAACTTACCTGATCCCTTGATTAGTGAGCTTTGTGCAGCGTCTGTTCTTCCATTCATTACATTTTCTACTGATGCTAGATTGATACTTCTAACCACGAAGCAGTTTGCTTCCGTCATATGCACAGGTTGATTAGTTGAGTCAGGAGTTACATGATATGTATTGAGCCAACGGAGTACTACCGTGCCTAGGCAGATTATGTTTTATGTAAATGCAGACTACAAAAGTGGCTCGAGAAAGAAATTAATATTGAATATGTTTTGTAATTACAACATTAAAGTGTCTTTGTCATACCATAAAGGGGTACTCCCACCATAATGTGTATTACAAGTATCTCATTATTAATGGGTTTTCTCTCTAATGTAATTCAGTTAACCAATAAAGCTCACACTCTAATATCATTAATTTTGCCAATTAAGCTCCAACTCCAATGTAATTTATTTTGCCAATCGTGCTTGCACTGTAATTCGGCTAATGACAGTAGTGTTTGTAGTCGGTGAAGGTGTTTGGGAATAGTAGACTATTTACCACCATCAATAGCTCAACACTGGGATCTGATAGACCGATTACTACTAAACCTGGGGATTCCCAAGTTATATGTACTGAACTGTGATTTCACTGAGCATTAACACTAAACCGCTCCTTGTAATGTATCGCAATTAAATGTGGGGCACTGGAAGAAGTGAATTACTGTCAAAGTCATGGTGGTACGCCCAAATGATACAGGGATTCCCATATCTCTCAAGCAATTATCGGCTTTCGGATGTGCTCTATTACACTGCAAGCTTATCATTAATCCAGATTAACTACCATGCAATTTGCAAATTGGATTAGCCCACTAGTGGCAAGTAATTCCCGTCTGGAGGAGCGTAGTTCAATTTATGTGTTTTTAGCATAAGACCTCATCAACATACTAATAACTTTTACTGATACCTTAAATCAACTAGAAAATAAAAGCGTTACAAACCTTATCACATATTGACATTCTCTAACGCAAGGAAACTCATAATGGGAAAATTCTTGTAAAACAAATATAAAATCCAGAATTGGTGCCAGAACAAAAAAATGTGTAGATTTGTCAAAGCGTGTTTTTTTTTTTCTTAAACTGTGAATAAAAATCATCATTGAAGTATTGGTCCCACAAGACAAGATAGATTATGTATCACTATCATCTACAAACTGTGCATGTAATGTTGCAAACACACAATATTATTCAGTGGTCACGGGTGTGTTTGGCATTAGGGTAACTGTCTGAAACATGATCTGCTGAGGGAGTAACTTTCTGTAGGTACATCAAAGCATACACATGTCAAACACATGTCAAACTTTTGTCTTTGGTCACAAGTTCTCCGGTGGAAGCAGACTGGTGGACAGCAAAGCTGCACGGTTTTCTTAAAACATATGGCATCTGTCGTTTACAAAAAGTTTAAGCTGGAATGAACCTTTTATGTTTTGGGCTGGAAAAAGGCCTTGCCAGCACCCTTATACCAGGATGTTCTGCTGCTGTTTGAACTGGAAATGCTTTCAAGTCGCTGTAGTGTCTCGAAATGTTTTAGAAGTGTTTGCATGGTTGTGTGGGACCTCTACCCGTTGCAATATGAGGTGATTGACAGTATTGCCTTCAAATGGGTAATTCACCCCACCAACACACACACTAGGGTTTTTTATTTCTATTGCCTTGGCAGAAAAGTATTCATCTTTAGTTGTAATCTGAAATTTTGGATGGCCAACATTAATACTTATTTATTATCCTGCAACATACACTACTGTTCAAATGTTTGGGGTCACTTAGCATTTTCTTATGTTAGCTGTAACATAATTGCTGCAAAAGGTTTTTCCAATTATCAATTAGCCTTTCAAACTTAAACTTTTATAAGAGAATACAAGGTGCCATTGGAACACAGGAACAATGGTTGCTGATAAAGGGCCATTGCATGAGGCACATAAAGATATCCAATTTAAATCTAGCTACAATAGTGATTGACAACATTAACAATGTCTACACTGTATTTCTGATCCATTTTATATTTTAATAAAAAAAATTTGCTGTTCTTTTAAAAACAAGGATATTGTAAAGCAAGAGGAACTGAGAAAAGTGTTGATGCAGGGACCTAACTCAGCAGGTGTTTATAGTTTCTGAAATATTGTTTTGACCAGAGTACAGGGCACTCATAATGCATGCACATAAGGGTGCCTATAGATATACACCGACCAACCATAGCATTATGACCAATGACAGGTGAATAACAGTGATATCATGATTATCATGGTACATGTCAGTGGGTGGGATATATTTGGCAGCAAGTGAACATTTTGTCCTCAAAGTTGATGTGTTAGGAGCAGGGAAATGAGCAAGCATTGGGATCAGGGCCGGCCGAAGACTTAACGC
>VKOC01029087.1:0-10707 GCA_009364415.1 Spea multiplicata
ATGTATGTATGTGTATATATAGATATATATATATAGTTACAGTTAGATGAGTGTCACAGTTAGGGGCTGCTGCTTTGAGACGGTGAGTGAGTGAAATGGATGATATAATGAGGGGGATTGTTTGTTTCAGAGTGTTGTTAGCTCGGAAAATGTCTCTCATTTTATAATCGATAATAATGATCGATTGAACTAATTGATCATGAAATGTGTTGTCGGCAACGACTTTGATTATCGATTATTATCGATTCTATCGATTAGTCGTCGCGGCTCTACCTGCCGGTCTACCGCATTGTCTACCTACCTTTAAATCCTCTGAAAGAACTGCCCCTAAATCCCTTTTGTCCCGTGTTGTTGAGGATAGGACGGTACGAAATATTCTATAATTTGCTTTTCGATTTCTACGCCCCGGGTGCGTGACTTTGCGTTTATCTGCGTTAACTGCCGATTGTCAGCGCTCTGACTGTTTTTCCAGCTTAAGTAGACGGTTTGCCATTTGGCTTCTTCCTCCGGGGACGTCGGCGACCCTGTTTTTTCTGACGTTTCTGTCGTCGGCAAATAAACATACTTTTACGTCGACAGACAACATGTGCGATATCATCGGTGATGGCGATATTATTAAAGAGAGAATGGGTCCGAGTACAGGTCCCCGTGGTATCCCATCGGTAAGAAGACCTTGTTTGGAATATACGCCGTTGAGCGAGTACAAAACCCACCGTTGCCTGTCGCTCGGCCGCTCCTCGATCCGTTGAACGACATTGGGATTGTAAACCCAGAGATTGCGTTTAATGTCAAGGTTTTTTATGGGTGGGGGCAGCGTCCGAGGGCTTACCGAAATCCAGATAGGCAATGAGTGTCTGCAGCTCATCATCGATCGAATGACTTTATCGCCTCAACAGTGTTTGTTTGAAAGATCTTTTGAGGCAAACTCGTGTTTGTTTTTGATCTGGAAAGCCGTGTGACATTAGATGTTCAACAAGAACACTGTTTCCTGAACTGAGTTTCTGTTGGTTATTGTTGCCGATTTCTCTCATGCCTACCGCTTTTTTGGTGAACGACGGGCACAACATTTGATAATTTTCCAATCCCTAGGGACGACTCCCGTTACCGATGATTTGTTTAATAAATATATTGTTTAGAATGGTTTTGCTAATACACTCCCGAGTTGTTTGAATAAATTCGGGGGAGTCGGGTAAGCCTTTATCCTCTTGTAGATATATGCCTTTTGTTTGTAGTCTAACTAGTTCTTGTGGAACCCTCCTTTTTTCGTTTATCATCTATCCATGCATCTATCTATCTATCTCTATATATCCAAACAATGTTTTATGTATCTTTCTTCTTATTGATTGGGCAATGTGCTTTTGTGCGTGTGATTTGGCAATTCTTGTAGCTTTCCTTGCCTCTCGGTGCCTAAATGTATCGATCTGTGTATCTTCCTCACTATTGGTATTTGTGTATCATCTACTAAAGGGTAACCTCTCGTCTTTCACGATGTCGGCTACTTATGTCGAGTACCGGAGCGGTTTTCTGCATTTGTTGTTGACTCTTGGCGAGCGGCCTCGTTGAATCTTCTGTTAGTTAGTTATCTTTAATCATCAAACAGCTTTTATGATATTCCGTTTGTCCTGAATGCTATTATTTGAAGTGTTGCAGTGTGATAATGACTCCCGTATCCGTGTTTTCGTTTTAGGAAAGTCAGCTTTTGTACGATCTAAAGTTCTTGTTGTTTTTGAGCGATGTGGGTCGGTCGTCGTTTGTATATTCAAGCGAAAGAGCGATGATCCCTAGATGCCAAACTTTGAGCTAAAGATATATCTGTGAACAAATCTCTATTTGTCAATCCTCCATCCGATATGGCTTCCTGACGAGTCGGTTCCCGAAGCGCCTGTTTTAAAGACAATCGCAATAGGAGGTTTCGAATATTTGCGCTTCTGGTACAGACGGCAACATGGGTTTTCCGGTTCACATCGGGGAGATGAAAGTCGTGCGTGATTTGAACCTCTCCCTCGACTGTCGTTTTAGCTATTATATCCTCCGCTAGTCGACTGATTAGGTTATGGAGTTCTTTTTCCTGTTTTGGGGGTATGGGAGCCGAGCGTGATTAGTATGAACATGTTTGAAGGTAGCGAGACGTATTTTCGAGGTGCCCTGCGGTAGGGCGAACAACTGTAGGACGTTGCTTCTTGTTTGTCTGGGCGGTGTGGATGAAGCGAGAGAGCCGCGAAAGACGACGGAGACGGTGGTTTGAAGGTTGTCGCCGCGTTGACGGCGCGATATAAGGCTACGGTGATTAGACGAGAAGAGGCTCGTTGAAAGCGTTTGGTGGTTTAGGGTCACGGTTCGAATGTTACCCCCCTCGAGCAGGGTAGGGAGTTTTGATATGAGGACGTCGTGGGAATGCGATCGATGGTGGCCTTGGGTGGCGTAACATGGGCGGAGCAGTCGTGTCGGGGGCATGAGCCGAGTGCAGACATAAAGGTGTTGAGCTAGGGTTGGGCGTGAATAGAGTGATCGGCGAGGGTGTGGTTGGCTTCACCTGTTCGACTTGCGCGGTCAATTCCTGTCGTTTCCCTAACTGTCGTTTAACTCCTGTTTTCGGCTAAGGTCAGCTCTTATCTGGCCGCTTGTCTTTATTTCCACGCCCAAGACGCCTTCCGCACGTCGTATTCCCTCGGTTGCATAGATATGCCACCTGGGCCGGTAATGCCTCGTACGCCTGATAACCACGCCGCTCCCGCGTTATGCTTTAACCCCCAGATATGTCACTTCATGCCGGGGATTTCGATTCCTTAGTTGTCCCTCTCCCCCTTTTTCTATCTCGACTGCGCAATCTCAAGTGAATTAATGAATTGACCCTCGGTTCTCCATCGAGTAAATGAAATTGATATCCATCGAAACAATACTCTTAAGTGAACCTAAAGTCCCGCATAAGCGCAAATGGCTCAATGAACCTGGCAAAATCTCATGACCGAAGCTGCTGTAAACCCTAATGAAGTATAATTGCCCCTATTATGAACCCCCACCTTTCTTACTTCTAATTAGCCGATTATAATACACGTATAATATAATTTATATATATGTATGTATATAGATGCGTGTGTGTGTGTATACTTATTGTTAGATGATCTCTCGTTTTCTAACCGATGATAATAATAATAATAATAATAATAATCGATTCAACTAGTCGATGATGCAATTTGTTGTCGGCAACGAACGCGATTATCGATTATTATCGATTCTATCGATTAGTCGTTGAGGCCCTACCTGCCGGTCTACCGCATTGTCTACCTACCTTGAAATCCTCTGAAATAACTCCCCCGAAATCCCTTTTGTCACGTGTTGAGGATAGGACGGTACGAAATATTCTATACTTTGCTTTTCCATCTTTACGTCCCGGGTGCGTGGATTTGCATTTAGCCATGTGAACTGCCGATTGTCAGCGCTCTGACCGGTTTTCCAGCATATCTAGACGGTTTGCCATTTGGCTTCTTCCTCCGGGAACGTCGGCGACCCTGTTTGTTTCGGACGTTTCTGTCGTCGGCAAATTAAGGTACCTTTGCGTCGACAGACGCCGTGCGCGATATCGTCGGTGATGGCGATGTCGTTAAAGAGAATGGGTCCGAGTACGGATCCCCGAGGTATCCCACCGGTAAGGAGACCTCGTTCCGAATATACGCTGTCGAGCGAGTACAAAACCTGCCGTTGCCTGTCGCTCGGCCGCTCCTCGATCCGTTGGACGACATTGGGATTTTCAATCCCGGAGATTGCGGTTTATGAAAAGGGTCTTCTGTGGGGGACGGCGTCGGAGGCCTTCGTGAAATCCAAATGTCTGCTGCACCGCGTCGATGAATTATTTGATTTGGTAAGAAAGATCTTCCTGTTTGGATTCATGTCCCCGCTACAGATGTAAGACTCATCGGCCTGTGGTTGCCTGGCTAATCCCTGCCGCCTTATTTGTGAACAACGGGCACCGCGTTTGGTACGGTTTTTCTATCCCCGGGGAGAGCTTCGGTTGTCGATGATTAGTGAAATCTATCGATCATCGGTGAATGGTTTTGCTAGTACATCCCCAAGCTCTTTTCATAACGTGGGGCGTATCCCATCAGGTCCCATTGACTCATTTGTGTCTTTACCTTAGACGACGGACGACTGAAGAAGTAGAACCTCTGTCTTGATGAGAAACTCACATTTTTTAAACGAGACAGTGTTTGTTCTCATTCCATCGTCATTTTCATTTGTAAAACACCGGACGGAATTCTTTATTGAGGCGGTCAGGTAAACCTTTTTTCCTCTTGTAGATCTACGCCTTTTGTTTTGAGTCTAACTAATCTTTGTAGAACTTTCCTCTTTTCGTATCTCTCTCTCTCTCTCTCAAATGTTTTCTCTTTCTTTCTTTCTTTCTTTCTTATTGATTGGGCAATTCTTGTAGCTTTCCTTGCCTCTCGGTGCCTAAATGTATCGATCTGTCTATCTTCTTTGTCACTTGTGGTATTTGCGTATCGTCTGCTAAAGGGTAACCTCTCGTCTTTCACGATGTCGGCTACTTATGTCGAGTACCGGAGCGGTTTTCTGAATTTGTTGTTGTTGATTCTTGGCGAGCGGCCTCGTTGAATCTTCTGTTAGTTATCTGTAATCATCAGCTTTTACGATATTCGGTTTGTCCGGAATGCTATTATTTGAGGTGTTGCGGTGTGACGATGACTCCCGTGTCTGTGTTTTTGTTTTAGGAAAGTCAGCTTTCGTACGATCTAAAGTTCTTGTTGTTTTTGAGCGATGTGACTTGGTCGTCGTTTGTATATTCAAGCGAAAGAGCGATGATCCCTAGATGCCAAACTTTGAGCTAAAGATATATCTGTGAACAAATCTCTATTTGTCAATCCTCCATCCGATATGGCTTCCTGACGAGTCGGTTCCCGAAGCGCCTGTTTTAAAGACAATCGCAATAGGAGGTTTCGAATATTTGCGCTTCTGGTACAGACGGCAACATGGGTTTTCCGGTTCACATCGGGGAGATGAAAGTCGTGCGTGATTTGAACCTCTCCCTCGACTGTCGTTTTAGCTATTATATCCTCCGCTAGTCGACTGATTAGGTTATGGAGTTCTTTTTCCTGTTTTGGGGGTATGGGAGCCGAGCGTGATTAGTTGTTGTTATCCAATGATGTTTGAAGGTATGCGAGACGTACTTTGCGGGTGCCCGGCGGTACGCGAACATCTTTGAAGGAGGTTGCCTCCTTGTTTGCGTGGATGAAGCGAAGGACGCCGCGAGAGCGACAACGGGAGAGGTGGTTTCAAAGGGTGTCGGGCACGTTTGAACGAGCGCGATAAGGCTACGCTGCTTAGAGATGAAGAGGTCATTGAAGGCGGTTTGTGCGGGGATAGCGGGGTGTAGGGTCACGTTTGATGTTTCCCGAGCACGGTAGGAGTTTGATACGGACGGAACGCACGTGGGAATGCGATCGATCGGTGGGCCTTGGATGGCGTAACTCGTGCGTGCAGAGTCGTGTTAGGGAATGGTGAACGCAGACTGAGAGAAAGGTGTTTGAGCGAGGGTTGGGCGATAGATAGATAGGATTGGTGTATGAGGATTTGGCAAGGGGTGGGTGGGGCTTACATGCGCGCTCCCCTCTGTCGTTTCCTCACGCTGTTGTTTAACTCCTGTTTTAACTAAGTCCGGCTCTTATATGCCCGCTTGTCTTTATTTCCCCCCCATTTCTGCACATCGGAGCCTAGGCTTGCCACGCTGTTTCTCAGAAATTCCACGCCACGCTGCCTCCCACGTATTCCAGTCAGCTCTACCCCTAGATATGCCACTTTGGCCCGAGTAATGCTTTGTGCGTCTTGATACGCCACGCTGTCCTCTCCAGACACGGCACCCTGCCGTCCTCGCGTATGCCACTCCACTCTAACCCCCAGATATGCCACTGTGGTCCCAAATATGCCTTATACTCCCTGAAACAGCACTCCGTCCTCCCCAGAAATGCCACCTTACCCTCCCCACATATGTCTTATATATACTGTATATGCCTTATACCCCCGGATATGTCAGTTCACTGCCTCCAGGATTTAGATTCCCCTTAGTTGCCCCACCCCCCTTTTATCTTTAACTGCATCTTAAGTAAAATCTATTAAATATAATTCAATTGATCCTCGGTTCGCATCATTACATTAACGCTAAGCGGCCCATTAATGATGATAACTACTGGTAAATTAACTTGAAATACCCCCATCAAAACAACCGCTCTTAAATGAACCGTAAACTACCCATCTACCGCAGCATCCCCTAAATGAGCCCTAAACTCCCCATTAAGCTCAAATGAACCCCAAACATCTCATGAACCATAGTTGCCTGTAAACACCTAACGAAGTATAATTGTCCCCTATGTTAACCCCCACCTTTTCTAACTTTTATTAGCCGAATTATTAATACATATACATATATATATATATGTATGTATGTGTATATATAGATATATATAGTTACAGTTAGATGAGTGTCACAGTTAGGGGCTGCTGCTTTGAGACGGTGAGTGAGTGAAATGGATGATATAACGAGGGGGATTGTTTGTTACCTTTCGCCGGTGGGTCTGTCCATGGAGCTCCTCTGCTGCCGTCCTCGGTGCTATGGAGGTGCACACGTGTGCACGTTGTCATGGCGGCCAGGACTCCTTACCAAGCAACTGCGTATGTCACGCTAGGGGGCGGGTCCTTCCGCTTTTTATCCGATTGGCTGATTATTGCCTGCAGCTGTTTGGCACCAATTGTAAACCCACTGCTCACTCTAATCCGAGCCCTTGTGTGGTACAAACGTTATCACTGTCTCGGTGTGCTATATTCTGATGTACTGGTTTCCTGACTCCTGCTTTCTTCCTGACTACTCTTTGATCGCCGCCTGGATTGACTTTGGATTGCTTTTTGGACTTTGCCTGTTTGCTGCCTGCCTCGACCTTGGACTGTGACCTGTTTCTGCTATTGGAACTTTCCTGCTGTTGTCGTCCCGCTATTCCTCCTGCTACTACCCGTCCTGACATCCTACCGTTCTGCAAACAACGGGACCCGTCTCTTGTCGAATTGTTACATCGTTGAGAGCGATAGCTTAGAAAATATCTCTCGTTTTATATTCGATCGTGATCATCGATTCAACTAATCGATAATTAAAAATTGTTGTCGGCAACGAACGTGATTATCGATTATTATCGATTCTATTGATTGATTGGTTGTTGCAGCCCTACCTGCATTGTCTACCTACCTTGAAATCCTCTGAAATCATTACCCTTAAATCCCTTTTGTAACGTGTTGAGGATAGGACGGATAACAAATATTCTAGACTTTGCTCTTAGATTTCGATGCCTCGGGTGCGTGACTTTGCATTTATCCGCGTTAAATTCCGATTGCCAGCGCCCTGACCGTTTTTCTAGCTTACCTAGATGGTTCGTTTGCCATTTGGCTTCGTCCTCCGGGAACATCATCGACCCTGTTTGTTTGTTTGAGATGTTTGTGTCGTCGGCAGCAAATAAACATACCTTTACATCGACGCCATCTGCGATATCATCGGTAATGGCGATATTAAAGAGAATGGGTCCAAGTACAGATCCCTGAGGTATCCCGCTGGTGAGAGGAAAGAAAGACCTTGTTTAGAATATACGCCATTGACTACGACCCACCGTTGCCTGTCGCTCGGCCGCTCCTCGATCCGTTCTAGGACATTGGGATTGTAAATCCAGAGATTGCGGTCGATGTCAAGGTTTTCTATGGGTGGGGCGGCGTCAAAGGGCTTACCGAAATCCAGATAAGCAATGTCGTCCGCTGCGTCGCCTCGATCGATTGCTTTAGTCACCCGATCCAAAAGAGTCGGTAGGATTTGTTTGTTTGGAAAGATCTTCCTGAGGCAAACCCGTGTTGTTTTTGATCTGGAAAGCCGCGTGACGACATTAGATGTTTAACGACGACACTCGTTTTCCTGAACGTAGTTTCTGTTGATTTCCCCGCTACGGATGTAAGACTGACTGAGTGGGTTATAGTTGCCCGATTCACTCATGCCTACTGGTTTTCTGGTGAACAACGGGCACAATATTTGCTACTTTCCGATCCCTAGGGACAAGTCCCGTTACCGATGATTTGTTTAATAAATATATTGTTTGTTTAGAATGGTTTTGTTTGTTAATAATACACTCCCGAGTTGTTTGAATAAATTTGGCGTGTATCCCGTGAGGCCCTATGGACGTATTTGTCTTTACCTAGCGACTGAAGTAGGGAACTTATTAGTTGTCGGATAAACTTACCCATATTTGGAGAATGAATCGTTGTTTCTCAAGAGCATACCCCCCCCCCCGCCAGCACGAGGTAAACCTTAATGCTTTTGTAGAGATATGCCTTTTGTTTGTAGTCTAACTAGTTCTTGTGGAACTCTCCTTTTTTCGTTTATCATCTATCCATCTATCTCTATATATCCAAACAATGTTTGATCTATATTTCTTTGTATTGATTGGGCAATTTGCTTTTGTGCGTGCGATTTGGCAATTCCGATAGCTTTCCTTGCCTCTCGGTGTCTATATTTATAGATCTGTCTATCTTCTTTGTCACTTGCGGTATTTGTGTATCATCTACAAAAAAGGGGTAACCTCTCGTCTTTTACGATGTCGGCTACTTATGTCTTTAGAGTATCGGAGGCGTTTCGTGAATGTGTTGTTGACTCTTGGCGAGCGGCCTCATTTAATCTTCTCTTATCTTTAATGAAACAAGCAAACAGCTTTTATGAAATCCCGTTTCTCCAGAATGCTAAATATTGATTGAAATTGTTGCGGTGTGATAATGACTCCCGTATCCATGTTTTCGTTTTAGGACAGTTAGCTTTCTTACGATCTAAAGGTCTTGTTGTTTTTGAGCGGTGTGAATCAATCAATCGGTCATCGTTTGTATATTCCACCCAACAGACCGATGATCTTTGGATGGCAGACTTTGAGCTACGGATATATCATGTGTTGTTAACGAATCTCCATTTGTCAACCCTACATCGGATATGGCTTCCTGCCGAGTCGGTTCCTCGAGTACCTGTGTGAAAGAGAATCCCGATAAGGAGTTTAGAATATCGGCGCTTCTGGTACGACCGGCACCTTTGGTTTTCCGGTTCACATCGGGGAGATTAAAAAGTCATGCGTGAATTTAACCTCTCCCTCGACTGTCATTTTAGCTGTTATATCCTACGCTAGTCGATTGATTAGATTATGGAGTTCTTTGACCCGTTTTGGGGGTATAGGAGCAGAGCGTGATTACGTATCGAACGATGTTTGAAGGTATGCGAGACGTAGTTTGCGGGTGCCCGGCGGTACGCGAACATCTTTGAAGGAGGTCGCCTCCTTGTTTGCGTGGATGAAGCGAAGGACGCCGCGAGAGCGACAACGGGAGAGGTGGTTTCAAAGGGTGTCGGGCGCGTTTGAACGAGCGCGATAAGGCTACGCTGCTTGGAGATGAAGAGTTAATCGAAAGGGGTTTGTGCGGGTTTGATATGCGCGGGGATAGCGGGGTGTAGGGTCACGTCCGACGTTTCGCGAGCACGGTAGGAGTTTGATACGGACGGAACGCGCGTGGGAATGCGATTGCCGGGCTTTGGATGGCGTAACCCGTGCGTGCAGAGTCGTGTTAGGGAATGGTGAACGCAGACTGAGAGAAAGGTGGTTGGGCGATGGATAGGCTTGGTACATGAGGATTTGGCGAGGGATTGTGGGGCTTAACTGCGCGTTTCTCCACGCTGTCGTTTAACTCTTGTTTGAACCGAGTCCGGCTCTTATCTGCCCGCTTGTTTTTATTTCCCAATTGGAAATCGTTTGTCTGAAATTCCACGCCACGCTGCCTCCCGCATATTCCACTCGGCTCTACCCCTAGATATTGGAGCGCATATACATGGGGGGAACAAAAAGGAAATGGCAATAGTGTAATATTTAAATCAAATAATAGACAATAAAATGTAAGATCCACTCACAAGTGGGCTGGGGATATAAGGCTCATCAATAGCCACCTTCATGTTCCCCACAATCAAGTGAAGCCCAAGCAAAGCTGCATACTTTGCTACAAGGTATACAGAGTGGACCAAGAGATCTCCGTAATTATCTGTTCTTGTTTTCTGTATTGTTATTATCATTTTCCTATTTCTGTGCCTGAATTGTCTATTACCCCTTTTTTTGTCTATCTATGCTTTACGGCCTAGGAATGGCTTTACTGGGAATTTCAGCATTTTTCCACTGATTGTTTTGTTTGTTTTTCTTTGGTAAAATGTATGTCATGCCTGTCACTACTTAAGTGTGTTATATATTTGACTTTCTATCTTTCCGCTCCACTAACCCCTTATCGCCTATATCTGCCCTCTTACTGCCCCCGTCCGCTTTAACACTATTTAACACTCTCTGTTACAGCCCTCACAACCTGCGATAGCCACCTTTGTGTTCCCCACAATCAACTGGTTTTTCGCCCGCCCCAGTGCCGTTGTAATATATAGACGGTTAAGTATTGGATCACGCCAGTAGGGGGCACCAAACTGTGGATCCCTTTATTACCCACTACTCCCCGTTAAAGCGTTCCAGAACCTATCCCTCCCATTCTCTCTGCTGTCAAAGCTATCCCGGTACCTTTATACTGAACCTACCTGCATTTGCTCTACCACTCCTGTCCTATTCCTATCACTCTCAAGCAGCAAACTCAATCGACACGCGCAACCTA
>VKOC01029088.1:0-23482 GCA_009364415.1 Spea multiplicata
CAGAGGAGTAGTCTGCACAGGGCGCCAGAACACCTAAGGCCGGCTCTGGCTCCAGCTTTCACTCATCCCACTCCAAGTAAGGTATTATTCACAGCCAAGCCATTACTACTGCATTTGCTCTGAGGACCACAATAATCAACTGAAAACACTCAGTCATTCAAACTAAAGGGCTACAAAATCAGGATGATTACAAAGAAAATGAAATGCACATTGAGAACACACCCAGAACACATATTCCAGTAAAAGTATTGTTTTTTTATTCAGATGGGCATTAAAATCCCCTAAAATTAAGATTCCCTCTCTAAAGTCAGCTAGCACTTTTGTGACCTGTGCCCTTGCCCTCCCGATTCCCTCTTGTGTCAGCCAATGTAACATAGAAACATAGAAAGTGACGGCAGATAAGAACAAGAAGGCCCATCCAGTCTGCCCAACCTCTGAGTACTTTCCTTTAGTACTTGCCCTTATCCTATATCTAGCTTGGCATTATGCCTATCCCATGCTTGCTTAAATGACTTTACTGTATTAACATCTACCACTTCCACTGGGAGGCTATTCCATGCGTCCACTACCCTTTCCGTAAAGTAATATTTTCTGATGTTACCATTAAACCTTTGCCCCTCTAGTTTATGCTTGTGTCCTCTTGTTGCGGTTTTATTTCTCCTTTTAAATAAACTTTCTTCTTTTACTTTGTTGATTCCCTTTAAGTATTTAAATGTTTCTATCATATCCCCCCTGTCCCGTCTTTTTTCCAGGCTATATAGGTTAAGATCCTTTAACCTGTCCTGGTAAGGTTTATTTTGTAATCCATAAACCATTTTAGTAGCCCTTCTCTGCACTTTCTCCAACATATCTATATCCTTCTGGAGATACGGTCTCCAGTACTGTACACAATACTCCAAGTGAGGTCTCACCAGTGATCTGTACAACGGCATGAGCTCTTCCCTCTGTCTACTGCTAATACCTCTCTCTATACAACCGAGCATTCTGCTAGCATTACCTGCTGCACTACTGCATTGTCTACCTACCATTAAATCCTCAGAAATAATTACCCCTAAATCCCTTTCCTCACACGTTGAGGTTAGGACAGTACCAAATATTCTATACTCTGCCCTTGGATTTTTATGCCCCAGGTGCATTACTTTGCATTTATCCACGTTAAATGCCAATTGCCACAGCTCTGACCATTTTTCCAGCTTACCTAGATCGTTTGCCATTTGGCTTCTTCCTCCAGGAACATCAACCCTGTTGCAAATTTTTGTGTCGTCAGCAAATAAACATACCTTTCCATCAACACCATCTGCAATATCACTAATGAAAATATTAAAGAGAATGGGTCCAAGTACAGATCCCTGAGGTATCCCACTGGTAACAAGACCTTGTTCTGAATATACGCCATTGACTACAACCCTCTGTTTTCTGTCACTCAGCAACTACCTAATCCATTCAACAACATTGGGATCTAAACTCCGAGATTGCAGTTTATTTAAAAGTCTTCTATGTGGGACCGTGTCAAAGGCCTTACTGAAATCCAGATACGCAATGTCTACTGCACCACCTTGATCAATTACTTTAGTCACCCAATCAAAAAAATCAATAAGATTTGTTTGGCAAGATCTTCCTGAGGAAAACCCATGTTGTTTTTGATCTTGAAAGCCATGTGACTTCAGATGTTCAACAATCCTTTCCTTTAACATTGTTTCCATTAATTTTCCCACTACAGATGTAAGACTAACTGGCCTGTAGTTGCCCGACTCCTCCCTACTGCCTTTTTTGTGTATAGGCACAACATTCGCTACTTTCCAATCCCCAGGGACAACTCCCGTTACCAATGATTCGTTAAATATATCAGTTAACGGTTTTGCTAGTACACCCCCAAGCTCTTTTAATAACTTGGGGTGTATCCCATCAGGCCCCATCGACTTATTTGTCTTTACCTTAGACAACTGAAGTAGAACCTCCGCCTCGATAAACTCACATATTTCAAATGATTCAGTCTTTTTTCCCAACTGAGGTCCCATTCCATCATTCTCATCTGTAAAAACTGAACAGAAATATTCATTGAGGCAGTCAGCTAAACCTTTATCCTCTTCTACATATATGCCTTTTGTTTTTAGTCTAACTAATCCTTGTTTAACTTTCCTTTTCTCATTTATATATCTAAAAAATGTTTTATCTCCATTTTTTACTGATAGGGCAATTCGCTCTTCTGCCTGTGATTTGGCAGTTTTTATAACTTTCTTTGCCTCTTTCTGCCTAATTTTATAGATCTGTCTATCTTCCTCACTTTGGGTATTTTTGTATCTACTAAAGGCTAACTTCTTGTCTTTCACGATTTTGGCCACTTCTGCAGAGTACCACAGCGGTTTCCTTAATTTTTTACTCTTACTGACCAACCTAATACAATTTTCTGTTATCTTCGATAAAACAGCTTTTACAAAATCCCATTTCTCCTGAACGCCATTTAAATTGTGCCAGTCTGATAATGACTCCTCTATACATTTTCTCATTTTAGAAAAGTCAGCTTTTCTAAAATCTAAAACTTTTGTTTTTGTGTGGTGTGACTCAGTCACTGTTCGTATATTAAACCACACAGACTGATGATCACTAGATCCCAAACTTTCACCTACAGAAATATCTGTTAACAAATCTCCATTTGTGAACACTAAATCCAATGTGGCCTCCTTACGAGTTGGTTCCTCAACCACCTGTTTTAAAGATAATCCCAATAAGGAGTTTAGAATATCCGCACTCCTGGTACAACCAGCTACTTTCGTTTTCCAGTTCACATCAGGGAGATTAAAGTCACCCATGATTATAACATCCCCTTCACTGTCATTTTAGCTATTTCCTCCACTAGTAGATTATCGAGTTCTTCTACTTGTCCTGGGGGTCTATAAATCACACCTATGCGAGTTACTTTACTTTTGCCAAATTGTACTGTAACCCAAACCGACTCTAAGTTCTCCTCACCAACTTGTATTAAGTTAGATTTTATGTTATTTTTCACATATAGGGCCACCCCTCCCCCTTTCCATCTTTTCTATATAAAGAGTACCCCGGTATTGATATGTCCCAGTCATTTTTCTCATTATACCATGTCTCAGTAACAGCCACTATATCAACATTCTCAGTTGCCACAACTGTTACAAGTTCATGGATCTTATTCCCTAAACTGCGAGCATTTGTAGACATGACCTTTAGCTTGTCATTTAACACCGATGCTGCAATCACTTTCTGTCCTTGCTTTGGGGGGCAAAATATATGCTTCTCCCTATTATCTTTATAGACCAAGCCCCCAGATCCACCCACCTGGTTACTAAGTAAATCGCCTTCCCTTTCTATACTGTCTAACCCGGTATTTATTCCCTCCCCCCCCATTCCTAGTTTAAAATCTCCTCCAACCGTCTAACCATTCTCTCCCCAAGCACATTGGACCCTCTTGCATTTAGGTGCAATCCATCACGACTATAGAGATTGTACCCCAAAGCAAAATCAGCCCAGTGCTCTAAAAACCCAAAGCCCTCCTTCTTACACCAAGACTTCAGCCATGCATTTAGCTGCCTAATCTCCCGCTGCCTTTCTGGTGTAGCGCATGGCACAGGTAGTATCTCTGAGAATACTACCTTGGAGGTCCTTTTCTTAATCTTACTACCCAAGTCCCTAAAATTACCTTTTAGGACACTCCATCTTCCTCTTTCTATGTCATTGGTGCCAATGTGCACCAAGACAGCTGGATCCTCACCAGCCCCTCCCAATAATCTATCCACTCTGTCCGCAACATGCCGAACCCGGGCACCCGGGAGACAGCAAACCATTCGGTTGCTGCGATCAGAGCTACAGATTACCCTGTCTGTTTTCCTGATTATTGAATCCCCTACCACCACAACCTGCCTGGGCTTTCCTTCCTTTCGGATCCCCTGCACATTGGATGAGCTGCTCTCCCGGCTGTTAGGGAGAACAGCTTTTTCCGCAAAGCCTACCTCTGAGTCTGCCTCCCCAACATGCTCACTTAAAAGGGCAAATTTGTTGGGAGGGAGAGTCTCTGGGCTGGCTTGCCTTTTCCTCTTCCCTTCCCCACTGCAACCACGTCTTACTGTCACCCAGCTATGTGCCTGACTCCCTTCTGACTGATCTCCTCCCTCATTGCTAGGGGCCCCATCTAAACTTTGCTCAGTGAGCAACAGACTCCTCTCAAGGTTGTCAATCTCTCTCAGTGTTTCAATGTGCCTCTTCAGAGCACCAACCTCAGCTTCCAGAGAGACCAATTGATCACACTTACCACAGCGATATGGACCCAGGAACTGCTGTTCCAAGCATGCATACATATGGCATGATGTGCACTGAGTGAAATCTCCAAGCTTGCTCATACTTATAAAGGGACGCGAGTACAGAATTTAAACAATTGCTTTATGTCACTTACCCTCCTTGCTCTTGCACTCTTGTGTTGCACTAACTGCTGTGGTGCACAAACTGGTCACTTACAGAAAGCAAGTCACTTAGAAAATGCAACCCCCTTACAGTGAGCAAGCTCTGAGTTTAACCACTTCCTTATATGCAGAGCAACACAGTTAATTGATTTTAAACCCCACCCTTAACTAATTACACTCTAGAACAGTGGTTCTTAACCTTGTTGGAGGTACTGACCCCCACCAGTTTCATATGCGCATTCACTGAACCCTTCTTAATTTGAAAAATAAAATATGATTTATTCAAATTCAAAACATAGGTATATATTTAGGTATATATTTATACATAGGTATATTTTTATACATAGGTGCACAAAATGAACAAAACCATTAAGAACAAAACCATTAAAATATTAAGAAAGAAATCACACGACGTACCATCACGAAAGTTACAATTTGACTACTGGGTGCACCAAATTCCCTGCAGCACAGATAGGCCGCCAAGCGATGTGGCGTTACCCCGCTTGTCCATCATTGGCTGCAGGTGATGTGTCATCACGAATCATATGAGTCGGGTGTGTGTCTTGACCTCCGCCGAACCCACAAGACTGACTCACCGAACCCCTGGTGTTCGATCGAACCCAGGTTAAGAACCACTGCTCTAGAAAATGGGAGAGAAAAAAAAACCAAACAGTTAATGCAAAACACAGTTTATTTTTTTTTTTTTTTACCACAAACCCTTCAACCCTCTTGTTGCAGGTTGAGATACAAACCCACTGTTGGTATACTTATAATACCACTTCTCTGCTGCTTCTGTGGTGCATGTAAATGGTATGTGTTTAGAAAGTAATATTGGGACTCCCCTCCATTTGGAGTCCAAGGGGTTGCTAAAAAAAAGGCGGTGGGAAGACAAGTTTCCTGAATACAAATCACGTCTGCTCTCAGAGAACGATAGCTCTCTTATGCAGCAGAGTTCAACCCTCTACCATTAACTGTCACGAGGCAGACAGATTTCATATATGCGGTGATGCCATAGTCAGATTTAGCTGTGCAAATGTAGGGACAATAGGAATAAAGGGAGTGGGCAGGGGACTACCTTTTGAAGTGGGTACTGAGTTCTTGACTTCACTAGGCATTAGACATGTGCAAATAGCTAAAAACAATGGACAATATTTTAGTTAATTTTTGGCCCATTCATTTTTCTGCAACAAGTTACGTTTCCTGCCCATTAAATTAGGACCAAAACCCAATGACTGACAACAATGGCAAGTCTCCAGGTCAACAGATAATCCAAGACACCCACCAGAAGGTTGCTGGAGTTGAACAAAGACCCAACATGGTCTGTGTAGATCGTGCTCCCCCAGCTGGCATTTTGCACACATTGAGATCAACAGTCCAGGGCTATGGAGAGAGAAAGAAAAAATATTGAAAAAATAAAATATAAATGAATAAAACTATGTAAAAAAACATATTGGGGACCCGGTGAAGTTACCATGACATCTGTAAGGTATAAGAGAAATCTCTATCCATATTGCACTGGAAACAGAGCAGAAAAAATTATATTCTTTTTAAAAGAAGTGTCCGAATATCTCTTAGCCCTACCACTTCAAGTAAAAATCACTACTCTCAAGCATTTTAAGCCAGTAGCATTACAAATATATATTATCTAGGGTAATATGTAAAGGATTGATTGTTGGAAGTAACCATCAGAAGATGGGTACACTGTGGTCATAAATGAATGGACATGGTCAGCAACGATACTCAGGTAGCCTGTCACATTTAAACTATGCTCAATTGGTACTAAGGGGCCCAAAATGTGCAAAGAAAATGTCCCCCACACCATTACACCACCACCACCAGCCTGTACCGTTGATACAAGGCAGGATGGATCTATGCTTTCATGTTGTTTACGCCAAAGTCTGACCCTGCCATCTGAATGTCGCAGCTGGAATCGAGACTCATCAGACCAGGCAACGTTCTTCCAGTCTTTTATTGTCCAAGTTTTGTGATTCTGTGTGAATTGTAGCCTCCGTTTCCTGTTCTTAGCTGACATGAGTGGCACCCGGTGTGGTCTTCTGCTGCTGTAGCCCATCTGCTTCAAGGTTTGACGCGTTGTGCATTCAGAGATGGTATTCTGCATACCGTGGTTATTTGAGTTGCTGTTGCCTTTCTGTCATCTCGACCAGTCTGCCCATTCTCCTCTGATTTCTGTCATCAACAAGGCATTTTCGTCCACACAACCGCCACTCACTGGATATTTTCTCTCTTTTTGGACCATTCTCTGTAAACCCTAGAGATGGTTGTGCGTGTTTCTGAAATACTCCCCTCTGGCACCAACAACCATGCCACATTCAAAGTCACTTAAAGCCCCTTTCTTCCCCTTTCTGATGCTCGGTTTGAACTTCAGCAAGTTGTCTTGGGCACGTCTACATGCTGAAATGCATTGAGTTGCTGCCATGTGATTGGCTGCTTAGCTATTTGTGTTACCAAGCAATTGAACAAGTGTACCTAATGAAGTGGTCAGTGAGTGTAGTTTTCTAGAAGAAAAAAAGATGCACAGGTATTTTTTACTACTATACAAATTGACTTAAAACTAATGTTTATTAACATTAATCAATCATAATAATCAATAAAAACACAATTCCAACAACTCACAAATTATTTTACTAGAAGAATCAGGGCAGAAACGCAGCAGGGACACATAATGCGATGTTACGTGACCAGCGGTAAAAACTAGGCTGCTCACATAGTATGTATGAGCAGCAAGAAAGAAGGCTGGGGGCAAAGTAATGGGTAAGGGACTGAGAGAGGGACAGAGTAAGAGAGTGAGAAGGTAGGGGAGTGAGTAAGTATGACCTATTTATGTTAGAGTGAGTGTGTAGCTGTTAGCATGAGTGTGTGTGTTAGCATGAATGCATATGTGTGTGAACTAGATGGAGTGTGTATCAGCACAACTGTGTGTTAGTGTGAATATGTGTAAGTGTGAGAATGTGTGTAAATGTGTGTGCCGATGCTTATGTTAGTTACTGGGGGTGATGGGGCCAATTGGTTTTACCTGCCCCCTAGGCCAGAAGGTGCGAGCACTCTTTTGCTTGTGATAATGTGATCCTCAAGAAAGTGTAATAATCACATACCTGTCATCACAATTTTTATTGAAGCCACACATCTATGGAGTCTAAATTCTAATTTGGTGTTCTCTCAGAAACACAAGGAGTTAAATGCGTAGTAAAAGATTGCTGTTACGATAATCACCTGCAAAGTCTGCATTATCATTGTTGGTTTAAAACCTCACAAAGCTGCATTTAATCCTTTACTTTATGAAATAGATAGGCTTCTATCTATCCCAAGTGATATTGAATTCTCTTACTTCATTAGCCTCTGGCCTCTCACAGAACTGCGGCTGCTGTAAACTGTTGGCAACGCTCACATCATCATTACTGCAGCCCACAACTAGGAGCTATTTGGCGGTAGCTATTAATGGTTCGGATCAAATCCTGGTTTAATCACTGAGCAGAGCAGCTCTGAACTATTCACTATGTAGCCAGAGTGTCCAGAACTGAGGAATCCCACAAGTCCAGCCGTATTCATCTCCAAGTTCCAGTCAGATCCTATAATGTATCGAGTAGGTGTGGTAGAACACGCCAGTATTCGCAAAATTGGAAGTTCTTGTTGCAGTGAATTATAATGTCTATCATTCACAAGAAGGCATTCACTGTTTTCTTGGATATGGGAATTTCACAAGTGCTCTGCCATGCTTGTCTTCCAGGCCCTCTAACAAAGCATGTGCTAAGGACATTCTGGGGTACTTGTTTTAGCTGCTTAGCTGGCGAAATGATTGATGTGATGTAAACAGTGAAGGGTCAGAATATGTGATGGATGGCTGGGTGTACATTAGGGTTGCCATATCAGCCAGTTTTTAAGCAGTACAGATACATTTCACATGGAGCCCACCAGCTCAAGTAACTCTTGCAGTATGGGGAATGTATATGCTTACATATGATCATTTACTCAGTTATATGTCATACATACTGCAGTACTTTACATATGCTGATCATGAAATAAATTTACGTATTCATCAAAAAATGGCTGATATGGCAACCTTAGGTTACATGGTGGAGTGTTTATTTAGAAAACCCCAGGTTAGCTAAAAGATGTAATTAGGAGAGGGCTAGCACATTCTGGCCCAGGAGGGCAAGTAAAGCCAAGTGGCCCCCTTGCCCACCTGGTAACTAATATACCCACTGGCACAAATTTGCATAAACACTCTCACACTAACACAACTCATGCCAACTCAAGCACATACAGACTAATACACATACTCACACAAACATTAATGCTATAACACACTCCCTCTTACACTTACACACAGTCATGCTAACAAACACAAACTTACACATACATACCTTGCATATATGGTAACACATGCACAGACTCACTCTAACATACATACATACATACATACACTCACCCACTCCCTCCCATACCCTCTCACTCCACTACACCCTTACTGTAGACCGCAAGTGGGCCGGTCCCAGTCGAGGGGCAGTTTCTCGTCTGCACCTACATTCTAGCCTGCATTGATGTAATCTATGTTATAGCACACTATAACAAGCTTTGCTTATCCTTAAGAGGCAGTGTGGCTAAATATGAAGTTATATCCCAGTGCCCAGCAGTAAGGATGGCGGACATTAAAGGGGTGGCTGGTGGAGCTGCCCTGGATTAAAACCTAGTGTCGTTCCCAACATAGATGTTTTGCTGCTGATAACTAAATAACTGGTAATAGGGTAGGCTTGATTCAATGACCATCTAAAAATGTGATTTTTTTTTTTATGTCTAATTTTACATTTTAAATCACACGTAGTAGGAAGCTATTCTATTCCCAGCACACAAATCCACAATCAGTAAATTTGGATGTTTAGCAGGCATATCACATTAAAATCACTGTTTTTTTGCAGTTGTAGTCTAAAATCTGCAGGGATGCCTAGCAGCATTTTTAGCTTCCTAGGTTATGTAGGTTGCGATAGCCATGTTAGACCAGTAGTGTAAATTTCAAAAAAGAAATAAGTATTGCAATATAAGTAGCTTCCTAGGTAAAATGTGTTTTGGATTTCCTTCTTGCATGCACCTGCTTGGTAAAATAGGGACAAATCTGGTGTAAGCACCCCCCTCCACACACACACAAACACACACACACAAAACTGGCTATGTTGCCATTATGGTAGGTCTTAATCTAGGACTCTGAGTACAAAATCTGTGAGTTTTTGCTTTTTAAATTAAAAGAAACGCTATTGAAAGTGCTGTACATACACACACTGTATATGTCTCAACTTCCTTTCTTACACAATCATGCATAACTTAATCATAAGCACAATTCTCCACATCATGTCACATTTGCAGACACACAACAATCCAGTTACTATTCAAACAATCTAGATAGATTAAGGTAAAATACTCATTAATGTATTAAATTGTGGCTGAATTCTGAGGCAAAGGTAGCTCCTCATGATAAGGTGACTCTGCAAGTCGTTGGTTATGGAAAGAAGCACGTGCACCACAGGTTCCTTTGCTTCTCCATGAGAGAATTTGTATAACAGGCCCAGGTTAATTGTACACAAAGTGCATATGATGATCATGTTTCCTGGATTACTTGGGACAGTCCCAGGTAACTCTGGGAATGGAAGAGGCTGCACAGTGTGGAGGACACGTCAATGAGGATGATTCAAAGATGATTCCAGCAAGACCCAGCATCTGCGTCTCTTCCCATGTGACCTCATGACCCCTGTGCTTTCAGGATGAGCCCAATATATATATATATTATTCACCACACTATTTCACATCACGCACAAAGGGTGAGCATTGTGGTTCATTTTTTTGGCATCGCACACAATTCCCATTTGAATAAGCCAACATATTTAGTGGAGGACACTGCTGAATAATATACTCTACAAGACCAAAGACTTAATTTAATACCATCCACAAAGATAACAAGGGCACTTTTCATGAGGAATGAAGCCATGGGTAATGCTATGAAAGCTAACATCTGAAGCAAGATAATCATATGTTAAAAATGTGAAATATAAGGGTTACGCAGAAAATCCCCTGATACTTCACTAATATGGAAATTGCAAGAACCTTTCTGGATCACTGCCAAGTACAGACACCTCACTTCCTCTCCAGTCTAATCTCCGATAAAACAGGAAAACCTTGATCATCCCTCTTGACATGAATAATAATGCATCTTGTATACTGTATGACTTGAAGTCAGGGTTGTGAGGAAGGCTCTTTATGTTTTTTCTCTAGAAACATAAAATACAATGATTGTATTACAAGGGCAAGGGGAAATGTAACAGGAGAAAGGTTCAGTCTTCACTAGTTGAAATAACTAATTAAACAGAGACTAGTGCAAATGGAATCTTTGTTCCCCGAGTATTGTTACAATAGAACTCTCCTGCAAAGCTGACCCAGCTGCTTGTCATTTTAAAATGAACCAGAAATATGAAGATACGGCATGCTATTCCTCACATGCATTGAATCTTTGTCATGACCAAACGGACTTAAAATATATGAAATGAAATTATAAAAAATACAGGCTGTTAGATCTCCAACCTAGAGTGTTCAGTCAACAAGTGCATAGACATAATGTACACTTATTTTAATCACCTTTTTATTACTTAAAGGTAATGTGATTACCCAATAATTACCAGGGCACCCCATGAAGTATGTAAGTGCGTGTGTGTTGTGTATGGTATGGGGGGACGGTTCTGCCCACTCCACATCCATTTCTGCTTGTTCATAATTGTGCTAGCTCCACATCCTCCTGCCCTAATCCCTCATGGATTCAATGTCTGATTTCGCCATCAGGCAAGGCCATCCCGCTTCCCATGTACTAGACCAGGGGTGTCCAAGTTTTTTCTGTATTGGGCCACTTCATCAGAATTGTATACGTGCGCGGGCCACACTCATTTTTCACTGTGAGAAAATATGTCCTTTAATAAAATATGCAGATTAAAATAAAGTAAATGACACAAAACCTTTACTTTTCCTCTCACTGATTTCTGGGCCTAGAAAGTTTTGTGACTACAAATTCAGGATTCCCTAGTTCTATTTATTCTAGGGATGAACTAAAATGAAAATTCTGGACCAAAACATTCAGGGTTCACTTAGCCAAAACCGAAAATGACCCCCACCTTTAAAAATAATAATAAAAACTCACATTTTTAATAAAAGAAGGTAACACACCACAATTGGACAAAAAAAAATTTGCAATATGACTTGGCATGATAGGAGTGTGATTGCTATCAGCAATCACACTCCTATCATACCCAGGCAACCAGTAAATGCTGGAACCTAGGCATTATGGGACTGTGATTGCCTAGGTTCCAGCACTTACACATCCATGCTATCACACACACTCATTCATTCATATACTCATTCATTCACAGATTCATTCCCTCAGTCACGCATAATCATTCAAACAACCTCCCCCACCCCATTACCTGCACTGCAGCTCCTCGATGCCGCTCACAGACTTCAGCAGGGGGCGCGGCCTCCCTCTGCGTTCTCTGGTACAGCACAGAGGAAGCAGGACTGGAGCAGAGTCATGTGATGTCATGTGAACTCTGCTGGGTTCTGCTTCCTCTATGCAGTACAAAAGACCCTCCCACAGGTAAGTAGCAGGGCTCTTGTTGTAGCAGGGCTCGAGGTGCGGCCCGCGTAAGGGTGGTTGCCCTGGCTGCCCGAGGTCTCGCGGGCCGCATGTTGGACGCCCCTGTACTAGCCCCTACTGATCTCTTTGTCAATGCCATAATTCACTGAAGAACGACAATGATGAATGATGTATAAGAATTTACTCACCAAGTCTGACACATCAATGTAGTCCTGAGGCAAAGGCATGGCGGACTGAGGATGTTCTTCTCTGCCGACATTGAGTCTGAGCCCTTTGTGTCTTGCTCCTGCGGCTGTTGAGTGGCCTTCCCCCACGCAGGCTGCCTTGAAGGTCCCGCCTTCCAGCTATTAGGACCCTGTTATAACTTATCTGTAGGGCCATCTGCATGGAATTTCCTGACAGAAAGGATCAGCAAAGGTTCTTCTGGAATGTTCTTTGCAGGGAAAAGTTCTTCACCAGGGCTCCAGAGTGAAAAGGGGTAAGTCCCTCCCTGGCCCCCAGTTGTATCCACCTTTGAGCTATAAGAATGTTGCATCCACCAACTAATTAACTGTTGGCATGTCATTAATTGCCAGCCTAGTCCATGGAGCCCTATTCTAAAATCTGAAACCATTCCAGAAACCATGATAATTATCAGGGCCCAGTCTAGAAAACATTTTTAAATTATTTAATTTCCAGAGGCACATCTATGAGATATGTATCTCAAACATCATTCTTCATTAAACAATTATAAACACCAAGATTAAATTGAACTCATCTCTGTTTGAAAAAGAATGACAGGTTTGCTTTTGAAGACCATGGGCTGACAAATAGCTGCTACACTCACATAATAGAATACCAGCTAATGCGTGTAATTGAGATATTAAAAGATACCTCATAGTGTGTCGGGTATAATTATCCATATGATTACATATCTCCTGTGTTCTATATTATCTTTATTACATACAGCTGGGGTACAATTTCCTATATGTCACATACTTTATTAAATGATATATTATTAATGACCAAACCCAAACACATTTGTTTACTTTTCCATGTCTCTCCATATGTGTAAAACACTAGTAATGCTAACAGTTTGGGGATTTATTTTGATAAAGGCATTGCTTTGCTTTGAGAGGGATCCAAAAGTATAAGAAGAAAAAAAACCCACCAGAAGCTTTAAGAGAGGAAAAAATGTCAACCATCAGATGACTAATTCAGCTCCTTTAATTTTTCATTTGTTCTGGGAAGCATGAAAGCATTTAGAAAATGTGTTTAATCTTCCTGCTCTGAATAAGATATGTTCTTTAATAGAGACAGAAACAGAATTCTGAGGAGCTTTGATGAAGCAAAATCACTAATATTACCCAAGGAGCAGTTACTGGATGTGATACTCTTTCAAGTTATGCAGTTGGGCCTTATAGAGCTGGAAGATGTGTGCAACCTGTTGGCCGTTTAGCATAAGCATTACTGAACAAATGTGCACATTATGGTTTTTTTCTCTCAATGGGATTTAAACCACCAGCAGCTGGATTTGTAGAGGAATCAGCAAGGTAAACTGATGGAGGAGCAGTGGCTAAACTTTTCACTGCTAACAACACAACCACTTTTGTAGTGTCTTATCTGTAGCTTTTTAAATGGATTTTGTGTTGCGGTTCCTGATCTTTATCTTTTTGAACTGACCTGCCTCATGGCTTATATTTTGCCCGTTATTCTTATGTCCGTCGGTTTTGGCAACCACTGTGTTTGGAAACTCTGCCTTGTTCACATGAGTCCTGCTCAGTCAAGCATAGCTACAAGTATATTTTTTGAGAGCTAAGAATAGCAACAGTAGAAATGCTTGTTTGGACATATACAAAACATCATTGAAAGCAACAGAACCTGCTGAATCTCCCACATGATGGAGATGAAAATCATGCTGGCTTTGAAATGACTGTGAACACAAAGCCACTTGTGTTAATGGCCACATAAGGCACTGCTCTCCCTGGTTGGTGTGATTTGTTACAGCAATTATGTCGGGAAGACAAGTAGCACTGTGCCAACGCAAACTTAAATTCCTTCCCCTGCATGAGGAAGGAAATGATCAACCTAATGCAAACGGACATATGGGCTATCTTTTTCAGAGCAAAGGGGTTAAAAGAGGAAACATTTATTTTGAAGAGACTGGGGTCAAAGCAAATGCATGATAGCTTTTCGGAATTCTTGCAAGGTCCTAGCAATTAACACCTTTAGAACATATTACTAACTATTTGAAAGTGAATTGACAGCTCTGTTTGGTAAATTAATTTGCCATTTGTTTAAGGTTAAGACACCACTTTCCCTTAAAACCATCCTCTCTATTTACTATCACTAAAAATCACTGCACTTCATAACCGGCAACCCCGAAATCGCATGCACTGTAATGATAAATCCCTAGCCTACCTCCAAACACTTCATATGGTTAAGGATGGACCCTTTTGTTTAACTAGGTGTGGTTACAACTGGTTTTGCTTTACCAAGACTTTTAATTTGAATCTATAACTTATTGATAGCTATTCATGTTCCTGTGCAAGCTGTTTGCAATGCAAATTACCGGTATAAATATTTTATTTATATAATTTTATTTCGAAAACAACTTTCCACTGTTTCTATACATATCACTATGGCATTTTGGAGAACATTGTGAGCTATTAGAAAAAAGTTTTGAGTCCAAACAAGAAGCCCCCCTCCTAAACAGGAAAACTTGAGAAATTTAGGCTGCTATGAGTTGCTGGTGGTGACCGGACTTACAGCAAAGCTGATGCTGAATTGCCCCTTTTGTTCTGCTAACCTTAATGAGTTAACTCACACGGCTTCTGAGCCTACTGCTACATTAGGATTAATTCCTCCTCCTAGTTATGGCCGCATGTCCACTTAATGAAAATCTACAACCATTTTGACTAAATAAGGAATCCTTTTTGTGTTTATTTCAGGAAGTAATCAAAAGCAATGATATTCCCAAATTGCACTTGTATAGTGCTGTAAAAACACACATGCACTGAACTATAATTTTTATCGGGACAGATTAGCGAAGCAGTTCTAGATCTCTTGGCTGTTCAGCAAGGTAACTACAGGTCAGTTGCTATTATTTTCCTACAATTTTTGGCTGTGTACATGTGACAGACCCGGACTGGCAATCGGGCACACCGGGCATTTGCCCGGTGGGCCGGGCCAGCCTGGGCCGTGGCAGGGCCGGATTGACTTAGGGGCTAATGGAGTTGCAGCTCCAGGCCCCTACCTTAAAATAGGCCCAGTCAGGACCGGACTGACTGGGCCGTTAAGTGGATATTGCATACCTCCTAAAAAACCCTTCTTTGGAACCAAAATCACTCTGTCCCTTTCTCCTCCCCTGATGTCACTCTTTTCTTTATGATCTCAGGATGTTTGCGGGGTATGAGTGCATTACAGGGTTCTACAACTCTAAAAGTTACAAAAATGTGAAAAGACATAGCATAAAATATGTTTACATATTAAATAGTGCAAGTAAAATGTACTATTGTTCTCCCAAATGCCTTCGTTATATAAACAGCTAACAATGTTGCAAATAAATATAAAAAGTCTTGGTACAGGTCCCCCATTTACCAAAGATGTCCCTTGGCCCTTTTAACTGGTGGTTGGTATGATATTTAATGTCTAATCTAATAATTGAATTGTTAATGCTAATCTATTAATTCAATAGTCTAATCTATTAATTTGATTGTTAATGCTGTCGTGGAAAAAAATGTATCCGCGTTTGTATGTATATATATATATATATATTTAATATAATATTAATAATATATATATATATATATATTTATTAATATGAGCAGAAAGAGAGACTTTCTTTGCACCCAATCCAAGATAGAAATCATATATGCGTTGTGATGTCCCATGTGAAAAACAGAGAAAGACAGAAATAGCGAGGCACTGACAGTTAATCTACATATGTAACATGTGATGACATTAAAAGGTAAGCTCTGATCACATCCTAACTTGAAAAGTTAATATGGCCTTTTTTCTTTTACTTTTATTTTTTTTTACGGGTATGTAACTATTATTGTTACTGCAATATATTTTGCTGTTTTATGCAATTAACTGTAAGTGCTGTGCCAGAGATAAAGGATTAGCAGAGACTTTTCTAAATCATTTCACACACTGGAAACCCCTCTGCTGGTGAAAGGGTCCTATAGCATAGGATGTCTGCTTACACTGATGTTCTTCTGCACTCACTGGAGAATGAAAGGTATTTTAATGTGAGCCACATGTATGAAAAGTGACTGGAAATATCTGCTGGCTGTAAGCAGTGTTCTCCGTTTAAGCTATTGCCCTCTTGCCTTTTAAAAGAAGCTTCTGTCTAGTACGTTGTCAGAGGAGGAGGAAATATGGGCTAAAATGAATGAGTGATGATTTACTAAGAACACATTGCACGAAACGAACATTTAAAATTATGATCTAGACCTATTCTATCCTCCCAAAAGATATGGGGTCTTTGGCTTTATATAATTGCATCCAGGCAGAAATGAAATACTGGCCCTTCAGTTCAGTGCAGGGGAGAAGACATATATTTGAAATGAAAAGTGGAATGTCTTAATGAATAAATGAATAGACTGAAGCCCATGTGGTTTTAATAAAACGAAATTATGCTTGTATCTTCCAAACCTTCTCAGCAAGGGCCATCAAGGACAATGTGCTGTGGGCTGCGTGCCTCACCAACACAGGCAAATATCTTCCCTTGACATCACAACATAGGTTTTCCAGTTAATTTACCAGAGTAACATGTCATGTGCAAGACCTCAACTGGTTAATATTCATCTTACTAGGTAATCTAAGCTAAAAGACATGTTGAGGAGGTAAAGTTTTTTTTTCTCAGTTGAGTCTAGAACTGGATTTATATCCCATATGCAACCCTAAAATCTTTGAAATGCCATCTTAAAGATACTCTGTATGACCTCACTGTTCATGTTTGTTGATTTACTCATTTTATGTTGGCTAAATAAAATCCAGATGTTTACTGTTGGATTCTGGAGTGTGCTGATATTGGGATAGACTGATCAGGGAGGTATAGAATCTAGATGTTTAGCCCTTTCCTGTAGGGTTTAACATCAAACCAGATCATGCAAAAGACCAAAGGAATGTAGGCTTAGGGTTGTCACATCAGCCATTTTTTCCAGGAGACATCTAATTTTTACATGTTGCTTACCGCCACCTAAAGTACAGTAAATGCTGCACCAAGAAAGTTGTGTTATAAATTTGCAGTTTCCACCTCTGGCATCAAATCTTTCTTGAACAAAGCCACATCAAAAAGTGTAACTTTATAAACACATGGATTATCTTGAGTAGTTATATCAAATTCAGAATAAGGTACTAGAATTAGGAGAGGATATTGCATTGTGTCTGCTGAATATCATTTTAATGGCTTGAAATACATATTTTTTATACTACAATGGAGGAGTACTTGGATTCTATGCGGTATGCTTGCTAAAGGATACATACTTAAAGTGTCAAAATTGCCATTTAGTACTACCACACCCTGTGGAAATAATTATCATTAAAAGAAATGACTTGATCCTCTTAATATAAGTTACATCTATTCCCAATTGTCCCACTGTAGCTTATCTTGAACAAAGTCACAACCAGAGGGTCCCATTCAAGTTTCCCATGACCTCTCAGTAAAGATTTAATCTGAATCCCATTTGCCTGACTAGGAAGTTGCAACTCTTCCTGATCCCTATGGCCATGGTTTTAGCAGGCTGCACGTGTGTTTCAATCGCTAGAGTGAATTCATATCCTTGCTGTTTGCCAGTATTTGTCTTTTTTTTGAGGCAAAGCAGCTGGCTAAAACATGATACAGCAGCAGTATTGTGACTCCTACATAGAACACAAACGAAAAAAAACACAAACGAAAAAAAAACAAACGAAAAAAGACACTGCTAATATTTTATTGATCTTTAAGTGAAAAGCAGAAAACAACCCATCATGTATAACTTACATGGGCGTAAGAGTTGGTGATAATTAGGACTGTGACATTTCCACTTGAAAAGCTTAAATGGAATTGTTACACATACCCAGAGTGTGATCACTTAGGATAAAATGTTACATTGTTGCACCTATCAGTTGTGAAACAGTTTAAATATATTTTGATTTTTTTTCTCCCTTAAATTAGAGCCAAACAGTGGGATATAGAAAAGAAACGTGTCGCGAGTGGGCTTATGATCTAATGAACTGAACAGCGTCTCAAATGGAATCTTAAATTCAGCAGGCGTGGGTGTAACGTGTTCCATTATTATAATCCCTGCAAATTGCTCTGTGCAAGAGAGCTTTTGTTCTAGTGTCAAGTGGTTAAGAACCATGGAAGACAAGATTTCATTACAACAGAGAAACTTAAAACACTGCAAACCCCTGGGGTGTTACATTAACCCCTTCACTGTTGCACAGCAGCACTAATTCCTGATAGCTACTTTCTTCTCCTTTACAAACTATTTTTGTGTTGACCAATGTTGCCCAGTGTCGCATGAAGGCAACTATTTACTTATTGTATTTTAAAAAAAAATTAGTTTACGTGCTATTACATTTTGATGATAAACTAAATGACTTGTCAAACTTTTGACATAATTTAGATAAAGAAAATTAGATGTGCATTAGTGTGAATGCTACAAGGATATCAGCCATATAAATATGCCCTACCAAGCTGCACAATATATTGATGTTTGCTACTTATGGTATCATTTATTTCTGGCCCATTTTTTGAAGATGCACTCCAATCCAGTGACTTTTTCTTTTAGTGGACCTAAAATAAACTTGACATTAACTGAGCATATAAACCCCCCAGCAATTATGTGTGGAATAGTATAGTGTAATTTCACGCTTGAGTGTGTATGTAATGGATTTCAGCCTACTGTGGCTTATAAGGCCTTGGTCATAAGTGTTGGCCCAAAAAAGGTACCACCCTCAACAAAAGACTTCCCTAAAGTAGACCACAAACTGTAGTGACAGGAAGGTGTTCGAGTGTTCACAAAAAAGTGCTACAGTCATGCTAGTCCCTCAATGCCTTACACACTTTCTTTCCTCTAACGCTCTGCTTAACCCCATACAGTCTGATTTCCATCTACAACACTCTACTGTGACAGCCCTCACCAAAATGATAATGACAATTTCCTTATCACAAAAAACAAAGATCACTTTATTCTCAACCTCTCTGCAGCCATTGACACTGGTGATCACACTCTTCTCCTACAAACCCTTCATTCTCAAGGCATCCACTGAATGACTCTCTCATGGTTAAAATTCTTCCTCTCTGACAGCACCTTTACTGTCTCCTTCTCTGGCACTTGTCCCTCTTGTCTATATTTGTGTGTGTCAGTTCTATGGCTCCTACTCTTCTCTGTCTACCGCTCCTTAGTTATATCTTCTTTTAGATTCCAGCAACATCTGTATACTGACAACGTTCTAATTTCAATTTCCTCTTCTAATCTTACTGAGGTGCTGGATAACATCCCATTACCTGAAGCTAAAATCTTCAAAACTCAGCTTCTGGTTATTCACACATAGAAACAAAGCATTTCATAGCAGATAAGCCCATCTAGTCTGCTTGATCTTTTCTTTTGTAAAGCCTTAAACCTTAACCAACCATTGGTCTTCCTTTAGATCCAGATAACCATATGCCTATCGAATTTAAATTCCCTTACTGTGTTAACTTCTACTACATGTACTGGGGGCTATTCCAATTATCTACCACACTTTCAGTAAAAACAACTTGTGATATCGAATTACTTAATCTTCCCAACAGATCAAGTTTGTTGCCTTGGTGTTGCACTTGACTCTCCTCTCTTGTTCACCCTTATGGGCAGTTGCTTTAAAAATCCTGCCACTTTCACCTGCAAAATATATCTCATATTTGTGATTCCTCCCTTAAGAGACTACCAGAATACTAATCAATTCATCTGGATTATTGCTACCCCATACAAATCAACTTACTTCTCCTGTCTTTTTTCAATCCTCCCTGCGGCCTTCCTCAACGCTGCTGTCACTGCTGTAATTTTCTTATCCCCTTGTTCTTCATCTGCCCCCTACTTTGTGAGCTCAGCGGAGCCAGGCCTCCTTCTCCTTCTGTACCCCTGTACCATGTCTTAACTATGTTTCAAATTGGATATTGTTCATTTTAATGTTTTTTTTTACCTGCCCCACTATTATAATAGTATTATCTGATGTAAATCTTCGTAAACAAATGTAATGTAAAAATGAGGGATGAAAGATGGACTAAACTAGAGGCTTAGTGAAGACAGCCCAGTGGTTAGGGCAGAGGTTTGAGAACGACGATACAAACTGTCAGAAAGCAAACAAATGGGAATCATGAGACAGGACTGTTGTGTTCTTCTGACATGGTAGCAGTGTTCAGTTGTGTTACAGTGTTTAGGTGTCCACAGATAATTGAGTACAATTGTGAGGCATGGCTACAGCCAGGTCTGGACTGGGTATGATGAAGCAGTCCTGGAATTTTAAGGCTGGCCGTTTGTAATCCTTTCTGCCGAGAAGATATCTGTTTGGGATTTTCGGATCAGACAACTGAACCCCAGGACGGGACTTCTTGTACTCTCATCTTCTTATGGCGACTAATTGGTTGTGAAACAGGTTCTAAAAGGCCCCATAAGTTCACCTTCCTAATGCAATCTTCAGTGATCTTTACATAGAGCATATTTAATGTTGCCTAATTACAGGATTCATCTCAGAGTGAGGTCCAAATGTCCTAATATCACTATTGCAGGATGATCTTGGAGGTGTGGATTGTAATATGTGACTTACCATGATAACTATTCCCACATACACGTGGATGATTTTTAAGAAATGTCCCTGCAACTACTTTATTGTAGCGTAAATATAATAAACTTGAAGGCTTACAAGCTTTGGACATTAGCAAAGACCATTATTATACATTCCTTTAAAATTAAGTTTACAACGGTGAGTAAATAGAGGTCAGTGTCCCTAAGGAATCAGTTTGTCTCACGCTAATATACCTTCATACTCACAAGACTGCAAATATCACACATTGCAAAGTCTCCAGTTTAAGTTTTATATGCGTCCTTAGTAGCTGTAAATTTCCTTCAAATAAAAGCAGTTTCTAACTATTATGCATTCAGAGAATAGCTGCCTAACTAAAAGGTAAGAGGTTACCAAGTGGTGCGTAGAAGCTGTTTATACATTGTGTATAAGCTTTATATTTACTGCTAATTAAATGGTTCACTGAACTGATGCTAATAAATATAGGCCTTGGTGTAGTTAAATTATGTGGGGCAATAAAATTCCAGCAATTACCTGAAGATCAGTCTGTGCGTCCCCAGTCCTAGGTGTAGGTGACACATAATTATGTAGTGATGTTATTGTAGTTAAGGTGATGCTGCCATTACAATACATCAGCATTTCCCAAAGGTCCTCAGGATCAATAATAAAAGGGTGTGCACATTGAGAAAATATGTGTGGATGCACTCAATGTGTTAACTATTGCTTTAGGATTCATATTTTGTACACATTACATCTTAGTGTACCTTTTTCCTAGGAGCCCAGAATGTTTGGAGCATATGGGTGCATCACAGTATCCAAAGGCCCAAGAGGTCATAATAATGTTGATGCCTTACTTAAATATCAATCAATAGTCCACAAATACACATGACATGACAAGGTGCCTGGGTGCAATATTTTCTCCCCTGTAACCAGGGCCGGCCCAAGACTTAATGCCGCCAGGGGCGAAGTTTAAAATACGCCCCCCCCGCCGCCGCCGGGGAGGGGCGGCATTTTCAACTTCGCCGACGGCATTATCTACCCTTAATTTGTACTTACTTTTAAACAGTCCTGCGGCGAGTCTCCCTGCTCTGCCACGATGCCGGCTAGTAATGCTGAGCGCCGTAAATTGACATCACTTCCGGCGCTCAGCATTACAAGCTGGCACCGAGGCCGAACAGAGGAGAGAGAGAGGGGCGCGAGCGGGTAAGCGAAAACACTCGCGCCCCTCTCTCTCTCCTCTGCTTAAAAAAAAAAGCGATTTGGGCAATTGCCCCACTCGGCTCCATTGTAGGGCCGGCCCTGCCTGTAACTAAAACACATGCAAATACTTGCACTCACACACTCACTCACACTAACACCACAGACGTACACATACATACACACTCTCCCTCTTCCATCATCAGAACAGCTTACACAGCTCTCCCTGCCCCTCCCTCTTTAGCTCCTGCTCAGCCCTGTCATCACTACAGCTTGTACTCTCCGTGCGAGATGCTGCCTACTACCATGATGTTGCTTAACGTACATTACGTGACCATGGTTACCAGGGGGTCTATCTGGCATGCCCATGTATTTCCTTACAATACGCAATTGCAGTACAATTAGAGATAGGAGTATCCCAGTAAATGGGCAAAAAAAGGAGGAGAACTGGGAAGAGAGACAATACAATCAAAGGCCATGCAACATTGCAGGAGGGGGCTCATAGCTGGAACGTCGCAAATGTAGCCAATAAAACCATTTGGCTTATATTTAATATAAAATAATTGGAGACTGAGATAATGAAATCCTCAGTTTTCCAGATGTTCCCAGACTTCTAAATCCAGTATATAATACTAGGGCTGGAGGCAATTAGGAATAATAAGGGAGCACCTGTTTGTCATCATATGTAATACTAAGATGTTTTAAGGAAGAATGGAGTCTTGTAGATAAAATTCATCAAATAAAATAATCTCCCTAGTAAGTGCAAAAAACCCTGAAACAACCTTAATTGCTCTGAAAAAGTGTGTGACTTAAAAGGCGTTAGTTAATGTAATAGAAGCTACCAGTACATGGTAATGTGTTACAGAATGGAGAAATCTGACTGGATGGAAACTATGGGCTTACATTGAGAAGGATAAGAGGGGGCAGCTAAGAAGAGATCCCACAAGTGCATCTAATTATAAGATTTTACTAAAACATGACGTAAAGTCATGATTTTATGAAAGACACGGAGGCGATTATTGTGCATTTAACCCTTTCTTTACTCCCAACAGCAGCAAAGAAAAATACAACATTGGTAGAAAAAACAATGAATAAAATACAGTAACACAGTATAGCTCCTCCCACATCGTCACTCTGGTATATAAGGGATAGCACTGCCCACAATCTTCCTCTTTCTTGGCTGCAACAAAGACCAGCTCCAAAAGGACGGAAAACCACGGCGAATCCAACGTGGAAACAACCAGAACCCAGCTGAGAACATCAAACCGTCAATCGCAGAAAACAACTCCGCGGTAGAACTGTAGGAACCCAACCAATGGCGAATGAATCAACCTGAAAAGAGAAGCAGAGAACGTGGAGCGAATTAGTCCAACCATCCCTCAAAGGCGAAAAACACAAGGGACCGAACCAGCAGAAAAAATCATAAGAAAACCACAGGCATTCGGAAAGGCAAAAGGCA
>VKOC01029090.1:0-15491 GCA_009364415.1 Spea multiplicata
CATATATACCAATCCACATATATACCAAACCACATATATACCAATCCACACATATATACTCATCCACACACATCCACTCTCACTTAATGCTTTCCTACCTTTCCTTTCTTCTTTCAGCTTCTTTTCCTCTTCTTCAGTTCTTCTGTCTTCTGTCTTCTTCCGGGTCAGAGGGCACGGACAGCGGTGGGCGCGGCTTCAGTGCTGTGCGCCGGGATCTGACAACAGACCCCGGCGCACAGCAGCTGTTGCCGTGCGGATCACAAGGGAGCGGTACCGGAGGTCTGTTAAAGACCTCCGTTACCGCTCCCTTGCGAGCCTGCTCCTCCAGCGGCGGACATTACTGTCCGTCTCTGGAGGGGTGCCGGGTGCCGCAAGTTGGGGCGCCGCGGCGGCGCCCCCTGGAGTGTGGCGCCCTGTGCGGTCGCACAGGTCGCACACCCCAAAGGCCGGCCCTGACTGCATCATAACAAACCCAGTACGTTTGAACCAGTTGGGCTTTAACAAAGTGCCTCTGGACCTGAAATACTGAGGGAACAGGTGCAGTCACATTCTAAAGTGTGCATGCTTAAGTCAGAGATTCAACAATGTACGCACACATGCAGTCACACTGCCCTGGCTCTGTACCTGCTTTTTGGATCACCCTGCTTCAACCCTTATGCTTCATGTCTTTTTACAAGTTTTATATATATTTTTTAGTTAATTTATTTGATATACTCTTTATTTTTCATTGTAATGGTGCTAAATATTAAATTGATATGTATTTTATATGAGTATTTAGTGTGGATACAAACAGATAACAGTTATATTGGTCTTAGATATTTGTCAGTGGCATATGTTGCTGTATATCTAAGGTACGCTGTAACAAAATATCCCTCTATTAGAAGTGTAATAAGATTAGTGTATTATATGACCTCTGCATACAGTACTCTTGGTCATATAGTGTACCATACGGATTTGGTTTTAACAATGTCCCTTAATGTTTGCTATAGTCAGCTATGACAGTGTTTGTTTATCTCCTCAGGCCATCAGTGTGTGGCATTAATCTTTTGTGTGCTAGGTCAAAGTCACATTTTTAAGCAGCGAGTCCAGCCTTTTTTTTGGTAGTGTTTGTGTAGTAATTGAGGTGACCTTATAAACAGCTTACACTTTACCAAGTGAAACCTACATTTTTTCACGAGATATGAACCTATTAACAGATACCTAAGCTTAAGGCAATCCCACGTACACTGGGTGTCTATCACAGAGCGCCAGCGAAAGTGCTGGCAGCAGCGCAGGTTGTCTACGCCCATCGCGCATACCTTCCCCGGCTTCCAGAGAGGAGAATTCCCAGCAGCGATGCGGGGAATTCTCTTCTCTGCCAGCCGGCAAACGTCCACTCGATGAACTCAGACAACCCCCGCTACTGCTTGTACTTCTGCCGTAGCTTCTATGACGTAGCACCGACATCACATGACCTTCCAGTGCTCATAGAAGTTGCGGCAGAACACCCACTGCCCTCATCAGACACCAGGGATTCAAAAGCACTGGGGGGGGTGCTGTATGGGTGGCATAAGGCTTTTCTGTAGGAAGAGTGTCCCATGATATGCCTTTTAACTCCCTGTGTGCCAGTCTTCCTCCAGAAATGCCTTATACCCCCCTATATGCCACTCTGTGCCATGAAATGCCTTTTAACCCCCTATATGCCAGAGTGGCATATAAGGGTTTAAGGCATTTCTGTAGGCAGAGTGGCATAAAGGGGGTTAAAGGCATATCAGGGAGGCAGAGTGGCATATTAGAGGGTATAAGGCATATCAGAGAGGCAGAGTGGCAAACCTGGGGGCAGGTTGGCAAATAAAAGGAAATAAAAAAAAATCTTAATAATAGCTCCTATTAAATATGAAATTAATATTTACTAGTAAAACTTAAACATGAATTAATATTTACTAGTAAAACCTTTTTCCTATAGGGTCATCTTATATTCAGGTTTTTTTTTCTAAATTAATATTCAGATTTTGGGGGGTCATCTTATAATCAGGGTCGTCTTATAATCGAGCAAATATGGTATTGCTTTATTTTGTGTACTTTTTGGTCATTATCATTTTAACAGCAAACCGGGAATCTGAATGTTTCTTCGTTTTAAGCTTTTTAGGTTGTACGCTCCCCTATTTTTTAGATTTTTTGTGCTGTGTACATGTGCTTTTTTTTGGGTATAATTTCCATCTCCCTCATCATCATTCTGGGTGATGGTGATGAGAGCTTTAGTCCAAGAAAGACCTACAGCACTTTTTTATGAATAAAATGCATTTAGTAAATAAAACATGAGTGTTGTTTTTTTAGTTATGGGGAAAATTATGTTTTACAGTGTAGAACTAGGGTTGACACCCTTTCTTCAAAAAAAATACTGGCCATAGTTGTGGGTGGGCAAGGAATGAGCCACAGAAGTTGTATGACCCTATGAAATTGAGCTTTAGGCTCCTCGGTACAGGTACTTCCTGACACAGATGGTGGTACAAAATTACTCCTATCATTATATAGTGTTCCAGACACTGAGGATGGTACAGCATGACTCCTATCATTATATAGTGAGCCAGACAGAGAGGGTGGTATAACACCTATCATCATTATTTAGTAATCCAGACACTAATGGGGGTACAGCATGACTCCTATGATATAGCGATCCAGGCACTGAGAGTGAAACTTATTTTATAGTAATTCAGACATTGACAGTGGTACACCATAACTCCATGAATCCATATCATTACCATTTTCTTTTGCATTTTGTTGCTTTTTCACTCTTACTCATTCTTGCTCACTCTTACTCACTCTTACTCACAATCAAACAAAGAAAGAAGACAGAAGAAAGAAAACAGAAGAAGATGCAGGACCTCCCCGCTCCCTCTGCTGCAAAAAAACACCAATCCTGGTATTTCCCTTATGCCAGCTCCAAAGGGTTGATTACAATCTGTCACTAAAATACCGGATGTGTGGCAACCCTAGATATAACTTCTGAAGTAACAATTACTGATACCTGCATAATATCAGTGGAGTTTTTATGTGAAGTAATTATGTTACTCAACAACTCTCATATTCTTAAAGGTCCTTCTGGTTAATCAGAATGAGTGGCAATGATTTTCAAACAAGAAGCACAGGCTATAGGTAACTATGGCATTTAGTTATTCTGAAAGCTGTGACAGCAACAGTTTAATTTTAGTAATTAATTTAAAGTTTATTTTAAAAACAAGCAGCATAAATAATAATACATATTGAAATAATATAGTATACAATATATTATATTCCCAAATTAATTTACTTCCCCCTGAGTATTAAACAACAAAATAAATAAAAACACATTTTTGTTAAGATTGTTCTTTCCCTCACTCGGCCTCCGTTCTTTTTCCCTTTGATAAATGTGCCACAAATGTTTTCCTCAAGTTCCAGTATAAGTTTATACCCAGGATTTGTCATAAGTATAATGTTTGTAACTCAAGTGTTTGGTTTATGGTTTACTGAAAACTAAATGAAACTCTAGGGAGTTTGCTGCTTTTTATGAAGAGACATAGTGGACATGAGCGACTGAAGCAAGTGCTGGAATACATTGATGCAACATTTAAGAAAAATACTGTGTATATATATATATATGTATATATACACATATATATACAGTATCTCACAATGAGTGAGTACACCCCCCAATTTTTGTAAGTATTTTATTATATCTTTTCATGTGACAACACTGAAGTAATGACACTCTGCTACAATGTAAAGTTGTACAGCCTAGATAACAGTGTAAATTTGGTTTTCCCATCAAAATAACTCAACACACAGCCATTAATGTCTAAACCTTGGCAACAAAAGAGAGTACACCCCTCAGTGGAAATGTACAAATTGGGCCCAATTAGCCATTTCCCCTCCCCAGTGTCATGTGAATCTTAGTGTTACTCTTAGTGTTACAAGCTTTCAGGTGTGAGCTGGTCCTGCTCCATCGGCTGTCCTCGAGGCAGTGTCTAGGAGAGCACGCCCCCACTTCTCTTTATTCATCCCTGAATGGAGAAGGCGGGGAACGCGCATCGACAAAGCCACGCACTCAGTGCTCAGTTATTGTGCCTGACAGAGCTCTATAGTGCATTTCCTATTGCTTGATTCCTGTTATTGGCTGTAGATTATTGACTAGGCTGCTCTGTCCGATCCTGACCCTTGGCCATCGATTATCGACTACGCTGCTATCTCCATTCCTGGCTTCTGGCTATCATCTCTTACACCGACACAGAGCAGGCCTCGCCATGGTTGATCAAAATTGATTGCACATGCTCAGCATCATATCCAGAGGTTGTCTTTGGGAAATAGATGTATGAGTGCTGCCAGCATTGCGGCAGAGGTTGAAGAGGTGGGGGGTCAGCCTGTCAGTGCTCAGACCATACGCCGCACACTGCATCAAATTGGTCACAGTGGCTGTCATCACAGAGGGAAGCCTCTTCTAAAGATGATGCACAAGAAAGCCCACAAGCAGTTTGCTGAAGACAAGCAGACTAAGGACATGGATTACTGGAACCATGTCCTGTGGTCCGATGGTTCAGATGGTGTCAAGCGTGTGTGGCGACAACCAGGTGAAGAGTAGAAAGACAAGTGTGTCTTGCCTACAGTAAAGCATGGTGGTGAAGCAGAGCATGATCCCCTCCCTTCAGAGACTGGGCCGCAGGGCAGTATTCTAACATGACGACCACTGCCTTGCTAAAGAAGCTGAGGGTGAAGGTGATAGACTGGCCTATTGAAGAGGACTCAAGTGGCAACCTGTGAAGCTTTGGTGAACTCCATACCCAAGAGGGTTAAGGCAGTGCTGGAAATTTATGGTGGCCACACAAAATATTATATTTCAAATCTCTGTTTATTCAAAGTATGCATAAAGACAAGTTACAGAGTGTACATAAGAGGAATGGGAGGTATCTCCCGTGCCAGCACAATAAAACAACTGTCTGTCGAATAACAAGACGATATCGATAAGCATACCAGGCTCCGAATGACTCTAGAATGAGCTGTATACATTGCATAGCATTAAAGACAATCCCGTATTACAAAAATACAGCTGTGGTAAAAAGAAATAAACATAATCACAATTAAAACAGAAACAAAACACTCCAGGGTGTCAATGTAGGTGTAGGTCTGTGGATTCAAGTGAGTTAACCTCCTCAATTAGTGTTGAGAAAGCTGCAATAATCCTCAAGGTGGGCCACACTCGTCACTGGCCTCATGGAAACAGATGTCTAGAAATTTAGGAGAGGCTACAAACATGGTCCAGGGAAACCACTTGAGATTATTTTTATACTCCTGCCCCTTGGAGGAAGCCACCCTATCTTCCATTTGTGCAATAAAATTAACCCTAGATACCCATGTCCTGATACCTCCTATCAGGACATGGGTATCTAGGGCCCCACTTTCTTCCAGTACCTAGGGATAATGGACTAGATGAATAATTGTCAATGACCTCTTGTAGGAGCCAAGTGTGGTTTGTTATGATGCAGTAACAATGCACCCGGCTAGGCTGTAAAGTCAAGCTCCACAATCTCCCTAATCACCCTGATCAACGTTTGCCAGAATGCATGGATGTCGCTACATTCCCACCATAGATGGAGATAAGAGCCTCACCTAACTCACATCTCCAGCAGAGTGGCCACACAAAATATTGACACCTTGGGCCCAATTTGGACATTTCCACTTAGGTTTGTACTCATTTTTGTTGCCAAAGTTTAGACATTAATGGCTGTGTGTTGAGTTATTTTGATGGGAAAACCAAATTTACACTGTTATCTAGGCTGTACAATGTGCTGTCACATGAAAAGATATAATAAAATATTTACAAAAATGTGAGGGGTGTACTCACATTTGTGAGATACTGTATATATATAGCTTGTTTCAGCAGCAACTAGGTCACTTCAAGCAATGTAAACATGCCCCTACCTCCAAAACCAGATTGCAACCATTACAGAGATTGAATACCAGCAGGCAAATCCAGCACAATGCACAGGTATGCAGTATGAAACAGCTGCCACTATAGAAAATATGAAGGAAACTTTCCTCAGACACAAGAAAAGATGCTCATCATGAATTGCACCGAATTTTATTAATTTTATTGCTATATGCTTTTTACTACTGTGTTTATGCGTACACACATTTTACTGTACTTTTATTAGGATTTTATGTTTGATGTTTTCTAAACATAAAACAGTTCAACTTTAACAGTATAGGTTCTTTCCAGTAATGAAGTGCCTTGGCTAGTGGTACTGCTACCTCTGCTACCTGCACCACACCGATAAATATAGAAAATAAGAAATACAAGAAACAATGTGGGTCTGTCACTAATTATAAAATAGGTAATATTTATTATTAATTTGCAGATAATGCACTATGGTCCAAGAATCCACTACCACAATCTGCTTTTATTTCAGCATTTCTGGAAAACAAAAATAAACCATTTTCACTATTACTGGTATAAACAATATGTTTATTAGTACATACTGAAAATTTGAAGATTTGAGATACATAGTTGGCCAACCACATATGTCAATGTGATGGCAGCTTACCCATCGCCTTTTTAGCAATCTCAAAACAAGGCTCCCTTGATACATTTGGAATCAGCAGCCAATCAGTAGCACTTCACACTGTGGATGTGGTAAGAATTGATACAACCCTACTGTTCTAAAAATAGTTTTTTATAATTTCTGCCAAAGCAGAAGAATGTGGTATAACTGATGATATTTCATGAAGGGAACTATCAGCAATCACTGCTGCTACTTCTTCATCTCCTCTTGCACCAGGAGCTGCTTGCCTGGAGGGCAACTGTGAAGTTGGACCGGCACAAATTTGGACAAGCATTTGGCGTTAACCTCCTGTTTTGTGACCCTGCTGTATTCCAGTTTCCCTGGTTGGCTGAGTATATGACACTATATCTCGGCACTCTGTCTCAGAAGATTGCGTGGCATTGAGTAAGGATACTATGGAGTCTATGCCACCCAGTTACAGAACAAAAGCAGATCTCCAAACTCTCTAGAGAGATTGCAGCAGAGAGGATTCCATCCCACAGACCTGCCACCCTTGGTCTATTCGAAGAAAACATTTGCAATATTCATGGTTATTGCCATCAGAAGAAAATCTTACTGTATACTAATGTATATGAGCATTTCAACAACAACATCCTTAAAGATGTTCTTGGTGAGTATAAATTGTCACTTTTTGTCATAAACTTTATGCAGAGTTTTTTTGTTTCCCTTCATGATAGATTTGTCCCTCTTTTTCCGCAGATAGAGGTGGCACACTAATGCTTGTTTGAACGGTGGAGCCTGTTTACCATGGGCACCATTCGCTAGAACTTCAAACTGTAAATAGAAGCCTATGCTCAAGAAAAACATTTCTTACACTCTGCAAATTCCCTTCCTTTTCCTTGCATTTTTACCATTTCCTTTAGTTATATGTTGTGTGTGATATGGTTATAGTCAAATTTCAATGTTACACTTCTATGCTTTGTTACTGTATTCTCTAAATTTTCTTAATTCCTTAATTACCCTGCTTATATAAATACCGTATTTGCTTGAATATAAGAATATCTGAATATTAATTTATGAAAAAAAATAAAAACATAAAAGCTATGATTGAAATATATTTTTTTGTTTTTGTTTCCTTTTATTTTCTAACCTGCCCCCCAGTTATGCACATCTGCCCCCAGGCTTGCCACTCTAACCCAGAAATGCCTTATACCCCTATATGCCACTGTGCCCCATGATATGCCTTTTAACCCTCTAAATGCCATTGTGCTCCATGATATGCCTTTTAACCCTCTATATGCCACTGTGCCCCATGATATGCCTTTTGACCCTCAAGAAAATAAACAGATTTTTCGACAATTAATAAACAATATACTTTACCTCTAAATACAAAACTCTTTACTAGACTTTGTATGGGAGTCATGAGATTAATGGAGTGTGTATATAAACAACAGGTGGAAAAACTAGCTTGTGTCTTGTATTTTATATAGTTAACACGTACATTTATAGCATGTACACACTGCTATCTTATTAATCAAAACACTTTATTACAAATTCTTTTTAAAAATCAAATTCTTACCATTTTGTGGAAATGTTTTTATTTTTCAAAATGTTTTTTTTTTTAAAAAAAACAGCAAGCATGTTTCATGCATAGGTTTGCAAAAACACTTCCAAGAATGTTTTCATTAATTCAAAAGAGTAATGTTGTTACAGACGTAAGTCGTGTATAGGGGAAAACAGCTTGAAATGTTGTCATCAATAAATGATCCAGTAAAACTGTGAGGTGATGCCAGATGCTGTATACTAGACCCTACTGCCAAATATGGAAGTAATAGGCTGAGAGCTCTAAAAACAATGTTTAATTTATGGCAGCATTCCAAGTATGTCTCAATTGGGTATTCATTTTACACATTTAATTTGCAATCCTTCTTAAACATATGTGCCCAATATATACACTAGAAAGTAAAAAACACAGTCTAAGAAATGAATAGTATTCAAACGTGCATTTTTATTTGGAAAAAACTGAAATTTCACACACATATATTTCCTGTAGGTATAACAGTGAACTCAGTCCATTTCTGTTTTTTACATCTACACTCACATGAAATTGGCTGCAAGTTTTTTGTAGAAATGTAAAGACTGAAATAGGCAAGTTAGCAAGTTTCCGGTACCAGTTTATAATGAGATTTTCCAGATGTTAAAAAACTGTATTTTTCATATGACATCTGCAGGTTTATTAAACTAAATCCTGGCATGTTTGGATATTTGAAAATAATACATTCAATGTCATAATTTAGAATAACAATAATTTAATCATGAGAGGTTACAGAATGCTTTCCTGGAAAGAGTTATATAGCGCAAAGTCTGTGGATTTTACTTTAACTGTCTATTCATTCTAAAACACTCCATAATAATATCACTTTTTACAGATTACAGGAGTGCCATCTATAAAATGCTAATTAGTCTGCAGATTGAAATTTCAAGCAGATATCCCAGAAAGAGGCCTAAAATAACTGACAAACCAAACAGAAAGACTAAGACAACTGAATTGGGGAGTAGGTAAGACTTCCCAGAGCAAGGAGATATGTGAAGTGCTAATTTGTTTCAAACAGACTTCTGCTCACTTCGTGGAGACATTATGTTCAACAACACACCATAAACAAAGACACAAATGCAAAATACTCAAGACTCTGGTATGCTGTGGTGACTCAGGGTGGCATGCAAAAGTGGGTGCCACAGGTGCACAGTAAAGGTGTGTTACGTGACCCCATGGTAATAGGGCTGCAGCAAGGTAAGGGGGAGGGAGACACAGCAGTGTGACCCGCAAAGATGATTGGATAGGGGATGAAAACTCTCATCAGTAGTGTGATGTAATTATATGCACAGTGTTAGAGTCAGTATGTCTGCATGTGTTAGTGTGTATGGGTTACTGTAAGGTGTTAGCATTTGTGAGCATATAATGTTACCATGTGTGTATCTCTTACCGTATGGTGTTAGAGTGAGTGTTAGTGTATGGTGTTAGCATGATTATGTGTGTCTGTAAGCATTTGTGTGTGTATGTGTGTGGATGTCAGTGTATGGTATTAGCCTGAATGTGTGTCAATGCTTAGTGTTAAGATTAGGGTTAGTTGCACCTGGGAGATGGAAAGAAGGAGTAGGAGAAAGGACGTGTGTGTAAGTGTGAGATGTTAGAGTGAGTGTTAGTATCTATGCATTTTATGAAGAAACACTGCACCCTGGTGCCCCTTACCCTTGGCTGGCCCCGGCTCGGGAAGACCTTATAGTATAAGCCACACATTTGTATTTCAGTAGGATCTTTTCTTTTAACTAAAGTGTATTGTAAATACGGGTGCAAAGTAATTCATTTATTTTAGAGTGTGAAATTGGGCTTTGCATCCAATTAGAGCTGCTCTCTGCAGGAGTCTTAGACTTCCTCCTTGACACCACCTGGAGAAGATATCTGACAAAAGTTCAAATTTAGGAGGGAAAAAAGAACCTTGTGTACTATAAAAAAAAATGGGACTTTTAAGTACATCGTGTAAGGCTCACTTGAACTAAGAGGAAGTGGAAAGTTATGTGATTGATGACTAACACATCCTGCTGTCTTCCAATGTGGGTTTGCAAACATAAGGAGGATTGCAAGGTCCCCTTATGATTGTTTAAAAAATAAATTTAAAAAATGACTCAAGGGCTTTTAAGTACCTTCAATAAGGCTCATTTGGACTATAATGGAGTGGTAGGCTCCAACTGACCCATCTTGCTACCAATCATTAGTCCAACTAATTTTCCGGATGGGATGAGAAAAAAAGGGAAAACAGAACCCTCCAAATTAGTACAGATATGATATATTTGAGGACGACATGACTTCCAGGTCTGGGCTACACACAAGCAAGTGGCCAAACATATCTTCCTAACCAACTATTTACTTGTTTTGGATGGTCCCTGTACTGGTTTTGGTCAATAATTATACCCAGCATCTTCAAAAATTTGGAACAAAATCCAAAAGCACTTCATACCAGATATTCTGGATATGAGGCATGTCCGCCATGTGTTTTGTATTGTTCGTAATGTTTCTTCGAATGTGTATGACATTAAGTTGTTTTCATAATAACTCCCACAAGAAGAAAATATCACTTTTTTGCCCAGCTTAATTTAAAAAGGCTGGATGATAGACCGACAATGTTTAAAAAATTATGTTTTCACCTTATTCTCTTAGTGTTTAGATAACACAGTAGTACTTGTTTCCTATCCTTAGATTATCTAAATTATAATAATAAAAATATTAGCCAGAAAACAAGATATTTTAATTCTTAAAATAACATTTTTCAAATGGTAAAATATTATCTTAAACCAACACCTTTGTTTTGTGTTTTTTTTTAAATTAACTTTTTAATATATGCTCGCACAAAAACCTTGTATACTTTTTAATATAGTTCATGGTAGTACAATGGGATCACATTGAATTGAAATAAATCATCCTATGTAAATGCTTAAGATATGTATGGCACAGCATTTCATCCATTTAAAGCATTGCACAAATTACAAAAAAATGGAAAAAATTTAAATACCGAATTTGCTCGATTATAAGACAAGGTTTTTTCCAGTGCAAATACTCTGAAAAATACCCCTCGTCTTATAATGAGACCTCAAATAGGTCTGACTATGAGACTAAGATCCAGATCCCCCCCAACTTACCGGTGCTTCTGAGTCCCCGGTGCTTAGTCCGGGCAGCGTGTAGAGCTCTACGTGATTCCCGTAGACAACTTCCGCTGCAGCCAGGTGGAGGTGCAGTTTGCAGCGGTGATTGCCTGCGTCCATCGCACAGACCTTCCCTGGTTGTCAGAGATCAGAGTTCCCTGTGATCTCTGACAGCCCGGGAAGGTCTGCGCAATGGACGCAGACAACCATGGGCGTAGGAACCCCTAAAAATTTCCCCCCATCAGATCCCCACATGCATGAATAAGACATACAAACTCTATATTTGCAGGTATATAAATAATGTATGGAACCATTAACAGAACAACACATAAGCCCAGCTTTGCAGGTATAAATCAACTAGAATTCACATAAAAAGTCAGCATTAAAGATAGAAACCCCCTAAATTACAGGCATAGATCACAGGTTGCACACCCCAATGGCAAGCCCTGGCATCCACATACCCCACATATAACCTGACCAGCGCTCAGATTACACAAACAAATTACAGTCCAGAGTGAGCCAACTTTGTCCCCAAACAGCCCAGTGTGAGCCAACTTTGTCCCCAAACAGCCCAGCTCACAAATAAGTAAAGCAATTCATCCACACATGAATTCATTATTTCACTCATTCACGCAATTCATCCACACATGAATTAATTCATTCTCCTACTCATTCACACAATTCATCCACATATGAATTCATTCATTCTAACTTTTTACTTCAATATACTTACTACCCCCCTTTGTTACTTTTATCCCCACTTCACCCCCTTTTCACACTATCTACCCCCTCCCTACCACCCCTTCTCACACTATCTACCCCCTCTTCTCACACTATCTACCCTCTCCCTGCCCCTCCTTCTCACTAGCTACCCTCGTCCTACCCCCCCCTTCTCGCTAGCTACCCTTTCCCTACTCCCCTTTGTAGGTTACTTACCGTGCAGTCCTGTGGTGGGAGCGCGAGGCCTCTGCCTCGCTGCTCAGCTGCGATGCGCGTGGCTTCACTGCTCAGCGTGAAGCGCCGGCACCGAGACAGACGCCTCACGCTCCCACCACTGCAGTCGGGGCAGCGTTGAGGGCGGGCGGCGGCAGGGAGCAGAGGAGACAGAAGGACGCCAAGCGGTTGGGGGGCAGATGTGCATAACTGGGGGGGCAGGTTGAAAAAAAAGGAAATAAAAACAAAATATTTTTCTCAATCATAGCTTTTATTTTAAAAAAAAATCTTGACATAGATTACATGAATTAACATTTACTGGTAAAACGTTTTTCCTATAGGGTCGTCTTATATTCAGGCTTTTTCTTTTTTCATAAATTAATATTCAGATTTTGGGGGTCGTCTTATAATCAATTATTATAAGATTAATTATAAGCAAATACGGTATATGCATATGCATATTTATCAGTAACTCCACTACCAGACAAATATCAATTTGTTACAAAAGTGTCTTGTCCAGTTCTGCTACTTGATCAACGTTATTATACACTACGTAAATGATAAAGTACCAAGAAATATTCCCTACAGCTACATTTGAACTCTATGTTGGGTGTCAGTTTTTCTGTACATAATTTGCTGTTTGTCTTTATTACGAGAACTGTCTCCTTTTGATTACTGGATAGGCTCTGTATTGTATTCATAAACAATTGCTGCTTTAAGGTTTCACGACCTCCTGTTTTTTATAGTAGATTAATAAATGTCCTGGCCAAATAATTATTTCAAACTATATTCACTAAATCGCTGTATACCTCAACCACGTACTGAACTTTTGTTTCTGACACCAGGGGTAAGTAATGTCACCCTTTAAGCCTGGTCAGATATTTATAATATGAATGTCTTGTTGCATGCTGTGTCAAATTAAGTGGTGTGTTTGTTTTCCTGTGTTATTTCATCACTTGTATTTGCTTTTGGCACAAGTTAATGATTAAATTGTCATATCACTAACGCCAACAACAATACTGCTGTGTGCTATATGCTCATTTCTGCTCTTAGCTTTTTTCTAAAGTTCTTTACTGGTTTAGTAAACACTTTAAAAATACTGTAGACTAAAACCAAGTGTAAAGTTGTAAAATGTATGCACAATGTATAATTTATAAGATGTTCTTTATTCATGTTAGTTTTCAGTGTCATTTTTTTTATAGATTTTTCAAGTACACAGAAAAAAGTAAAATGAAAAACCAATCCAGGTGTACATTATACAAGAAGTAGCTAAAAGGGCCTGCATAATTGTCCAAATGCAAAAGATCCCCATATCAATAGTGAGGTCCTAGTGCCCTCAAATGTTGTTATGTCTCAAGGTCTCTCCTCCCACCAGTTATTGCAGTGAACTCAATAATCACCAGATAAGTATCTTTTCTCATAACTGGTATGAATAGCTGCCGATGACAAGAGGAGTCCCAGAATATGGTATTATGCTAGTCCTGTTATCAACCCCCCTCTGAGCAGTGAGTAGTGAAATGTTGCTTAAACTCTTCCCTAGATCTCCAATAGGCCTACTCCAGGCTTCCTTTGAAGTCTCCTTCCCAATTCACAATGGGAAAGCCCAGGAGGGAGTCATATGTACCAATGGAGAATGCTAGATAGGCACAAGATTGTCTTTCAGCTTCTATTATAATGGTCAAACAATTTTAACTATTAATGGAAAACCAACATTTGTCTACCACAGGAAACCTTCTGAGCCAATAAAGGTAGGCAATGGAGAGGAGGTAAGGAAGTACTGGGAGAAAGGAAAGTTGGGAAGGAAGTTTTGCCTCTGAAAAAAATCTTGCAGACACCCATGCCTGCTCTTGCAAGTTTTAGGAGGGTATATGACAGAATAAGTATACATACAGGTTTTAGTTTTGAGGGTCTCAGAAATTTGGTTCATGTAAAGCCTTATCAAAGGCCTCCACAAAAAATAGTATTGTATTTGCAAAACACAGCAAATTAAGTTAATTCCTTATTTCCATATTGTGGAATGATGTAAAATCATCCAGACATAAGCACATTTTGAAGAAGACACTTTCCAGGTTCTCTCAATGAAAATTCCACAATCCAATAAAGTATCAATCATTAAAATCCAAACTATACTGACATGCATTAAAATTGTTCTCTGAGTGAACAAACTTAAGCCTTAAGGCTGCTTTACAGAGTAGTAATTCATTTTGTTCCCAAGCCATTAAGTTGCACAGATGAGTGGTTAGTACTAATGGGAAAATAGCATGCAGCAGTTTCTGTGCTTAATAATCCTTTTTTTAAACAAAACGGCAGAGAAAAAATCCACATATTAGCTGTTTCATACTGCTCATCAATTTCATTGCATAATTTCAATTGCTGCAATTTATTTACAAGAAGAATGATCGTTCATGGTAAAAGTAAAAGGATATGTAAAAGGATTATTAGCTTATTATATCAATGATAATAATAGCTAATTATTTCATTTATAATTTCTGCTATTTAAGTGTGTCTCCATGAGTCTCTGTGGCTCTGTGCTTTTGTATTATTTCAGAAAGCCCTTGGCTAGTTAAGTCTATGACAGATGTCCTGCATGCATTACAAAACAATTATATGTTTATTGTATTGTTTTGTAATGTGCAAGAGTTGAACTGGGAAGGCTGTTTGGTGAAAAATGATTGATACAATGTGTTTAGAAGGCAGTAATGTGACACTAAAAAGGCACATGCGTTTATTTAATTTACGAAGCAGAGCACTGAAGCTTGCTGGAGTAGATTGCTCTGTTCAATTATAATGCTGTTTGTATTTTGCCACTCAGAGTAAACAAAACAGAAACCGTAGCCCATCATACTGCAGACAAGCAGATGATTAATGATATCAGATTGATGAATCTGCATGGATAATATGTTAGCATGCCCTGGCTACATCACATTCAAATTCTTACAGTCAAAACAGGAGTTGCTAGTATCCATTGTAAGTAGTAGGGAGGGAGGTCACCTTGTTTGTTAATGCATATAAGGTAGAAGAGTGAACAATAAGGATTACTCCATTTGAAGATGAATGGATTAAGCACACCATTTTAGGGTGTGTCACATTGTTACAGCTGCTATACAATTTAACAAAATGTCCTGCAGTTTCAGAGAGGAAACACATAGGATTGTAACTGTAAATCAGATAGTCTCATATTATCTCAAAGTGCAGAAGACCAAGTATGGGTTGTAAATGCATGTGATTGCAGTTGTTAATGCAAAACTTGAGTTACCTGTGAGAAATATTTTAGTGAATACATTGGCCTTGGAGGATTATTTACCACAGGGCCGGCCTTTGGGGTGTGCGACCTGTGCGACCGCACAG
>VKOC01029091.1:0-30319 GCA_009364415.1 Spea multiplicata
TATACAGCGCGGGGGGTATTACTGTATACAGCGCTGGGGGTAATTACTGTATACAGCGCTGGGGGTAATTACTGTATTACATACAGTGCTGGGGGTTATTACTCTATACAGTACACATTCACAGAGAAGACAGAAATAGCTGAAAAGCGGTGACACGTATACACATTAAAAGTGATGTCATCAAAATTGTTATTTCACTGGAAATTCACTGAGAAATGCTGTTAAATCTCATGTTTTATCTCTTGATGTAAGGGTTACCCCCGCAGGTCGTTTACATGCTGCCAGTTGTGTTTCTTCTCTTTCTGGCAGGGAAGGGGTGCATTGTAAAAGTCTCCGGTTCCCCGCTGATCTCCGGCGGTTTGTTCGCCTGTTTATTTCATGCCATTTCATTTGACTGAGCTGGTAGAATATTTACACGGCGTAAAGCATTTGTGAAAACAAACCCGGGTTCCACGCGGCCGGCGCCCGGGCCGTAAATTACACGCAGCACCCGACGCGTTCTCCTAACCTGACGAGCGTTTGGAATCAATGAAGTATTCATGACGACCGAATTGATTTTTTAGAATCATCTCACAAATATCAGGGTAATTATTAGACTGACGGCTGTCTCTTCTCTTTAACCGGACTCTAAAAAAACAAAGAAAATGGAATAATTGCTCAGTAATTCTAGAAAAAAGACCCCAGATTTATTTATTTCATTTATTTTGGATTTATATATTTATTTTAAAATAATTTAAATAATTTATATAATATATATATATTTTGGGTCCTGATTCGGGTAAATTAAATTAAATTATGAAGATCAAATTCATTTTCCAATTGGGTTTCTGCATTTGTAATTTTTTTTAATATGAGGATAGGGCTTTGCCCCTTTGCCTCCGAGGTCTATGGTCAATAGGGGGGGGGGGGATTTTATAAAACGCTTTAGATGCGAGATACCCGGAGGTTTGATGTCACACAAGTTAAGTTGCAACAATGTAACTGAGATGGTTTTTCCTTTAAATTTGGGCTAGGACTCCCCCCCCGGCTACATAACAGGGCTCCCCAAATCGCCACTGCACCAGCGGTTGGTCAAGCGTCGGGTCCCCGGTGGGAGTAAGTTGTGTGAGTAGAGGTTGTGGTCCTCTATAATGGTAATAGGCGGGTTAGGACGATGCTGAGTAGGCACAGACGCCATAGGTACTTCCCCCTGATGCCGCCTGGAAGGATCGGAGGGGGGTCGTTATTGTCCTGGCCAACGGTTATCATCAATTTCACCTAAACGGTTGCGTCTCCCGATGAGTATTTTCCGCCCTCGCTCACACTCAGAACTGTCAGACTCTCGACCGAAAGACGCGGACGGATATCCAGAGGCCTTCCCAGAAGAGCGAGAGCCAAATCAGGTCGTTGAGGATGTTCTGACCACAACAGCTGTTGTGTGAAAGGAATGAACACTCGATGTGACTTTCTGTTTTGGCAGCTGTGGACTCGGTTTAATAAATACGAGGAAGAGCCTCATCCTAGCCCCGGGGGGGTTGTCTGTCTATTTATTTTTACATTCCAAACAGAATGCGTTTGTTGGTGATGCGCACCCTTCTGGGGTGTCCTTCCAGCGGACAGATGGAGGCCTTTGATGCCGGTGCTGGTTAGCTGTCTGACGTGAATAGCAACGGGAAAAGTCTTGCAATTGTTCAACTAATGGCTAATGGTTCAAAAAACACGGTCTGCTAGAAAATCTCTCCAATTTCTATTACTGGGATTTAGGCAGGACTCTTTAGGACTCTTTAGGACTCTTTAGGGAGTCAGACTGTATAATATCTTTCGCTCCCTGAATCAGCGTTGATCCCGGGCAGAAAGTAATGGAATTATCTCTTTTCGATTCTAATGGTTCTGCTGGATTAGGGTCGGGTAGAATCGTGGCGGGATACTTGGGACAGGTCAAGGTTTGCCCTTATGTCTGGTGGTCTTTAGCCCAGTTTTAGTTTGAATGGGCAGATTCTCTGGGTTTTTTTACCCCTGCCTCAGAGTGTTGGGGTGAATGGGCAGATTCTCAGGGTTTTTACCCCTGCCTCAGAGTGTTGGGGTGAATGGGCAGATTCTCAGGGTTTTATCCCACGTGGGTCTGGAGCCAACTCTTTCATATTCTCCTCTGAGCGTCCCGATTGGTGCTTCTCTCCCTGCTATATCACAGCTGCTGGAATCCATGCTTGAATACAGGTGACTTCATTCAGAACATCTTAACCTCCTGACCAGTCATGGTTTCCATAAGGACCGTTATCAGGACCACTCATAAAAAAGATCAAGGACCAAAGAGGTTTAAGGTCTTCCAGCTGCCAGTAAAAGGGTAAATTGGATTAGAACCGAATGTCTTTCATCTGCCTACATTTATTTTTCTGAAGGTTTAGGGGGTAACCGGATCATCATCATCATCCCATTCACCCCCCCCCCCCCGGGAAGCCGCGAAGGAAGCCGCACGTAGATCCGATCCATCGAGCCGGCCGGGGAAGCGCTGACAGCCCGGGCTTGAATTTAAGACGATCGCGCAACAGATAAGGAGCGTTAATCAGCCGTTTATGAGCGGGGCGGCCTTTCTCCCGGCCGCCATTTCCCCGGCGCTGCGAAATATATATATCTGTCAGGACGGGAGAGCCGCGGATCTTAAATTACATGAAATATCGCTGGCGTTCGCCGACTTACAAAAGGTTAGAATCATAGAGACCTTTTCAGAAAAAGACAAAAGAATCGAAAGTTTTATCAGAATCTGAAATGTTTCAGGTATTTATCCAGGAACAAAGTTTAAATGTATGGATCAAAGTCCATTTGATCCATACATTTAAAGACACATAAAGCCTGGCGGGGGTAGAATGGGGAGGAATCATACAATTCTGCACAGATATCGAGAATACGGGAAATTCCAAAATACTTTATTTCATTTATTTTTTTACGGAAATGCCATTTTCAGTCAAACCATATTGGTTATTTGTGAAATATATATAGCGGTTTTTATTAACGCCGACAAAAGCATTGCCCTGATGGATGGCGGAGCATAAAAGCAGATTACCTTAATGCCCGGGCGATAAGCGCTTAACGCGAAGCACATGTGTTCTCGGGCGCGCAGCAACATGAAACACACTTTTAATTAAAGAACGCCGTATATTTTAACCCCGCGATGACATTTAAATAAGTTTTCCGTACTTTTTTTGGAAAAAGACTGAAATCGGATGTCTGGAGCGAGGGTAATGGAGGCGAAGAGTTTTCACAGCGTTTTGGCCGCCGGTGTGTTTGGGAACGGTTATGGCGGACGCGGCTTTCACGCATTCCGGGGGGGATTTATACGTTTTCACGTAATATACACTCAGTCTGCGAGCAAATCGAGCCCCGAGAAGCCGGAATATCCAGAGATTTATAAACAGACGCCGGGTCGGGGGGACGCACGCTCACTGGCGGCGCGCGGGATGGGGTTAGCGCGATACATTGTAGGCAAGCGGACGGTAACATTGAGATGCATTCAATGCCGGGACCGGGTAACCAGTAACCCTTCTTTTTAGGGGACAGCCCCCCCCCCGGCTAAGACCACTTAGAACATCTCTTTTAACCCAAATGTTAGAAAAAGAGGCCATAATCTAAAACTAGAGGCTTAGAGGTAATGGAAGGGAGTCTTACTTTACTGAGAAGCCGTCTCTCCTGCTGTAAACCTTAATCAGTCGTTGGTCTCGTCTTAGATTCAGGAGCCGTATGTCTATCCTGCGCATGTTTAATCCCCTCACTGTATTACCCTCTACCACTTCTGCTGGGGGGCTGTTCCATTTATCTACCACCCTTACAGATTCCAGAGCAGTTGAATCCTCGGCACCCTCCTGGTCGCCCTCCCCTGGATGTATTCACGTTTCAGCTCCTTTCCCTTCAATTATTGCAAGAAGGAAACGGCTTTAAATCCCCCCCCCCTCACATCCGAGTCCTGCAGCCCGAGCCCCCTGAACGATGAACACCTGCGCTAGGTAGAGAAGCCCATAAACCCCGCGAGGCGCGTGATGTCATAAAGACGCCGCGCGTGCAGCTGTTCCCCGAATGATTGTTATATTGCGGTGGGAGCCGGTTCCATAAACCCCCCCCCGTTAAACAGTAGAGCGTTGGGTCGTTAATGCCGGAGATTGGCACGCAGGGGGCTGCGAGCCCAGGGCTATTTCACACGCGCTTTAATAAACAACGTTTTCATTCTTTATTTGGTGGAGTTTGGGATTTTCCGGCGTTCCTATTGGGGGGGTCAAAGTACAAAGTATCGAGACAAGCTTAGCGTGCACTCAGATTTAACGTTTCCCACCAAGCAACCGACCCAGCGTGACAGCTGCGGACCCCCCCCGCCATACACGAGACCCGGAAGGGGAATTTATTTGAGAATTTGTTTAATCTACAGAATTACTTTCAATCACTAGGATTCTCCGAACGCACAAACAATAATCTTAATGCTCGGAAAGTCTTGATTTGTCATTTTGCTCTGAAATCCGTGCGTATTTTTTATAGTTGTGAGTTTGTAGCTGCATCGGCGATCAGACAGCTCCCAAGTAGACTCCCAAGTTAGGCTGAAAAAGGAGCTTCTAGAGAGTCCTCAGGAGGTGGCGAGATGGCCCCTGAAACTCAGTAGGACCCAGGAGCCTTGAGGACCATCTGGACCACTGACCGGCCCAATAGAAGGCATGATGGAGTCCACCATGGCCGGCTGGACTAGAAGAACAACTCAAAACCAGAGGAGTGGAGCTTGACCCAAGTCGACGAAAGATGTCCGACTCAACAGCAGCTTTCTGTGGTTAAGCAAGTTGACTTAGCCGGGGGTTGTGAAGTGGTTTTGATTTATGTCTCCAAAGCCACGTAAAACGAATGAATGTAATACCCTGCGGAAGCTCCTTGCTATACGTTGCCATGACCTGTTGGCCCTCGTGCCGCCCCATATAGATCTTGTAGATGCTGCCAAACGATTGGTTGGCTCTGAGAAGAAGGAGGACTTTCTTCTGTTTATCGACCTGTGGACACCGAAGATTTAGGGTCTGCCATCAATCTCTCCGGCCGCCACCGCCTGAAGTCATCGGACGCTCCGGGAAATAAAATAATTATCATCCGATCTGTAAAGGTTACGAGGTAGCGGTGGCGGCGGGGACCCTCGCCACGTTCTGCCACAGTTAATGTACCGAGTCCCACGAGGAACGGCGCAAATCGAAAGTCAATAATCCCCGGCTGCATGGGAAGACGGATTGATGGACTCCGGTTACAAAGCGTCGGCTCTTCCCGGTTTCCTGCAGTTCGGTGACTGAAATCCCCGCTAATATGAAAGATATTTGTGACGATTCTCCGCGGCTCAAAACAACGAAATGAAATCAATGGTCGGTCGGGCAAAACAAAGCCGTCGGCGTCCGGGGAGCGCAGGCACTGCGGCCGCCAATAATTGTTTACGGAGAATGTATATCATTTCACTGGGGGGGGGGCGGTTTGGTCCAAGAGCTGACAATCTTATCTCCCGCCCCCCTTGGATAGACGTTTCAACATCGAGGTCTGAAGGGAATCGGTAACGAGAAAATATCTTGTTTGCTCTCTGTAAACAAAATCTCACAGAAGTCAACAAAAGATGACGGCGATTAGAAGACTAAGAAGAAGTAATAAAGGATCACTCGCTGCTCCTGTGTGCAAGCAGGGGTCGGTCGCACTGGGAATTCTCTGCTCGATGTCTGATTGCGCATCACAAAATGCCATATGCCTATCCCATGCATGGTTAAATCCTCTCACTGTATTACCCTCTACCACCTCTGCTGGGAGTCTGTTCCATTTATCTACCACCCTCTCAGTAAAGTAAAAATTCCTTTTATTTATTTTGACAGCTTTCCCTTCTTTTAGTTTTTCCTGATCGGTGTTATCGCGCGCCGTTATATAGGGATATATATATATGTGTGTGTATATGTGGGCAGTGAATGAATGTAGACACGGCTATTATTTGGGTGAATGAATTAATAATCTGCTGGGGGAAAATACTTCGGCTCTCAGCGAGAATAAGATTTATACGGTAATGAGTATTTTAAAATGGAAAATCTTGCGTATTTATTATTCATGTTTTTCCGCCATTAATACATTTTAGAAACGGCAAAAAGCCACTTTTTTAAAGCATTTTTTTCTATTTGTGACTTTTAAGCACTTTCCTTACCGGGGTGCGGGTTTATCAAACGAAAACATTTTGCTTCTTGGCTCCGAATAGCAAAGAAAAAAAACCATAATACCTGGAAAAATATTTATGCCCCCCCCCCGATACCCCAAATACCCCCAAATAATGAAAGCCCCGGCAGTTATTAAATAAATAAATCACTGCGTGTCGGCCGAGGGTTGGGACTGATATCTGGGACACTGTACGGCTGCGCGTTATAGGGGATCTTCTACGTATTCCTCGTCTCGATAAAAAAATACGTTTTCAGAAATTATTATTATTTATTGTTTTATATGGCGCCATCAAATATCGCTGTTTTCTTTTTTGCCCCACTTGTAGTTTTTGCCCCATAATATAAAGTTTTCAGCCGTTTGTATGATTCTCGCTCTGTTATCTGAGCCCCGATCTACTAAACCCCGACTCGTTATCATACTGCCTGTGGGGGGACAATAGAATGGCTGGGTTTTAATCTCCCAGTCGGACTCCCTGCCTTTTGTTGATTATGAAGTTTATGGATGTTTCCGAGTCGTCAGATAATATATTTTAGAAGTGGGATAACTGAAGACTTTTTTTTTTATCCATCCTTTTATTGCGGACGATCCATTTATCAACGTTTTTAATGCTCGAGGAAGAGACACGAAAAGAACCCATTTTTCATTTTTTATATAATTCCTAAAAACGTTAAAAAGCAGAAATTGCCATTCCGTAGACGCGCCGCTGCCGTTTCCATGATTAAATCACCAAAAAGCGGTATTTTTACGAGAGTTTTCTCGGCTTCCCGCATAGCGTTTTTTTCTGGTATTCCGAATGTTTTTCGAGTGCCGTGGAATTCTCTGAAATCATTGGAATGTTTGATGTTCAAGAAACATTTTCTCCCAGAACGCACGCAATTGGACAACGTTCTAAAGTTTGCCAACATTCTAAAGTAGAAAACCTTTCAGCCAATGGGATTCAAGCTGCGAAGCAACGTCAGCTGTCATTGGTGGAAACACAGACTGTTCAGGCCAAGGAATTTCACAGCCAGTCGTTACTCTCGTTTCCGGGCCTTTCCATACTTACTGAGTATGAGAGAGCGTCTATAGGAAGACCCGCACTCCGTTTCAACATTTATTCGGTACTAAACTTCTTAGGCCGTTCCTAAGAACATGAACTTAACTCTGTTATTTACTCTGCTATTTACATACCAGCTTTTGGAGAGGATAACATTCACGCACGCACTCACATTCGCACTCACACACTCACTCACATAAAGCCTATGCACACTGGCACCGACAACCCCGATAACAAAACAGCCGCGAAATAACAAAGTATCTCCACGACACAATAGTACTCATATTCAGCGGGGTTACTACAGGTGGACGCAACTGCCCGGGGGCTTGTAATGGGGTAGGGGGGGTGAAATTGTTCCCCTGGGTTATTTTGATTGAGGGCCACTGCTTGAAGTAAATTTGTTGTCAACTTGTAATTCCGCAAACAGCCACTGGGGGTTCTACGATAACAAGGAGAGAACTTACACCTTGACTGGATCCTTCTCGGCTCCATTATAAGGTTTCTATGCAGTTCTTCTTGGAGAATGTTTGCAGATCTTTTCAGCATCGGCAAGCACGTGGTGGAGCATTGAGTGACCCCCAAAATCCCGAGTGGACCCCAAACTCAGCCCCGGTTAGCGGGAGAGATCTTTCGGTGGAGTGATGACAGGTGGGAAGAATTATATATAATAATCGTAACGCACGCTTGGGGGCATCGGAAAATTAATGAAATGAGTGAATAATTGGCAAAGAAGTTGATTGAAGAGGCTGGCGAATGAAGTAATAAGTAGGATAGATAGAGGGTTCACCCCGAGCGACATCACAGGGAGGATAAATCATTCGCCATTCTCCGGAACATTCTCCACACCCACCGTCTGCACGCTTCTATTATCTGATCGTCTCGCTATCGTTTATTCTTAGGGGCTCGGGATTATTCTTAGGAATGCGGTATTTTGGTGCATTGTTCCCTCTTAAAACGACCAAATATAACTTTGTTAACCCTTCGTAGGCTTCTCAGCCCTTTCCGGCCGTGAAAGTGTTAATAAATATATTTATTTGGAGGCGCAGCCTCTGGTTTATTGTATTTTTTTTTTTTTTCTCCAAACGTACGCTAGAACAAGAAAGTCTCTTCCGACGCATCCTGTTCTACTCAACTTAAAATGAAAAAAATAAATATATATATATATTAAAAAAAAATCATTTTTGGACGTCTCTGCGGGATGACCCCGGAATTAGCCAAGTTCTCTCCGTAGTTCTGTTCAGTACAAAGCGACGTAAACCACCTTCCCGGGGCTGATACGTCTCGCTCGTAATGCAGGCTGCCGCCCGGCCTCATGGAGAGACTATTGTGTCGCGCGTCTCGGAGGCAAATTACATTTCTAATTGGCTGAAAACGCGGCGAGCTTCTGGTTGACGGCGGGGATCTTTTTTTCTCCTTTTTATGATGATATTTCCGGTGTAAAGGGTTGTGAAGGTAGCTGCGCATGCTGAGAAACCGTTATATGCCGGTGAAGGGAAGCAAGGCGAGGAAGCCGTCCCGTCCCAGGACTTGTCACCATAACACTTTGCTCTGGTTTATGGCCTCATAAAAGGCGGGATACTGTGTGTAACCTTAATAAAACCCCCCCCCCCCCCGATTTACCCTCCGGAAACCGGGGCAAATAACACAAAAAATATGTGCGTTCCGACTTAACAAGCAGCGCCGTGCCCCGGGTACAGGAACTGTCATTTCGGGGGTAATTTGCTTGCAGTGACGCGGCTGTCATAATAACGCATTGTCGTGAAGAAATGACATCACGTGACCCGAAGACTTTTCAACAAGCAGAAGCAAATCCGTATTCCGAACTTTCCGCCTGCCAGGCAGAGGTGGTAATTGCTTGTATGAAAATGTATAAATATATGCGTCCACCAACGGAGCCATTTGGGGGGTTTGGTGGATGCCGATAGGACGCGCGGAGAGTTAGCGAAGGGTCTGGGGAACATTTTAACGTTTTCGAGAATCTAGAAATAGCTGAATTTACAGCTTTTACTTATATTAACCCCTTAAGGACAATGGGCGGTCCCTAAACCCATTGAAAACGATGCAAAGGCTTTGTCATTAAGGGGTTAACCTGTTTACAGATCTAGAAACTGGGTTTCCTTAATAAAAAAAAAAGGACATTTTAAAAACGGGTTACTTTAGATGATTCAGTGAAAAAAAAGATTCAAAACCGGATTTTGACTTTTTTTTTGCCCCCAGAAAGTTTGTAACGGTTTTCTCCTTTCATTCCTTTTGAGAGATCTTCACGTGGGGTAACCCAACCACCGAGGTGTCTCATCTCCGTCTGTCTGTCTGTCTTCTTGGATCGCCATAAGAAGTAGCCAGAGGCTCGTGGAATGGAGTTTTATTTCGTTTTCGTAGCTGTTTTCTCTTCTGTTACTTTTGCTCGGTTTGGCCCCCGAGGGCCCCGCTTCCATTTCCCAAAATGCACATTTTCGGAAAGAAAAAAATAAGCAGTACTAGATCCGCATCCACTTATCTGCCTTCATTTACTCTTCCGATTAATTTACGCTGCAGGAATGTGGTCACCGGAGAGAGAACCCTTTGGTGGTGAAATGGTTAACAGTTTCCCATTACATGAAATCCTTCCGTGCGCGGCAGGGACTCCCAGGAGCTGCCATCTATGCGTCTCCCTGAAAGCCACCCAGCTGTTCCTGCCTTTTTCTGGTCTTAGTGCTAATTGCATAATGTCCCTAATTTCTACCCGCCGGCAAACGAGCCGCCGGCGGATTACCTGGAGGGCGAACTCCAATTACAGCAACTTCTGAACAAATTGTCTTAAGAGCTTCTCCGGTGAGATTAAAACCCGCAGGTCCCTCATTGTCTGGAATAGAAAACCAAAAAACAGAGAGACAAAGGTGCCTGGTTAACCCTCCGGGGGCCGGGGCAGAAAAATCTTCTTTATTTAAGGAGGCCATATTTTAATCCGCTTCACAGCTGGACCCTTTAGTAACGGACCCTCGGTTACATAGCCGGGAACAATGATGGCCCGACTCTCTTCACGGACGCGATACGGAATGGTGTCATTCTGCGCATGTGCCATGAAGACCTCCGATGTTGCTGGATGAATTCTTAGGTGACCGCAATGTATCCGGCTCTCCGCAATCGTTTCTATTCACTCTTTTCAGATACATTGTTCCAAGGTCCTTCTCTTGGGTCTCTAGATGGAGAACATCTGTTATCGGATAGGCGTAGCCGTGACGGCATCTCCTCCGTACCATCCTGGGTCACCCCCCAAATCCTGGAGAGTGACCCAGAGGACCTTCTGGGGTCATTGATGCTTCATAAAAAGCAGAAACAATGGAGATACTTGGTCAGAAGTGAAGTTGTGATCCATCGGGGAGGCTCCTCGAGTCATGGTGTCCTTCTGGAATGGGGCAGACTGGACTCGTCTACCTAACGTGGTTGACGTTGACCAAGGAGAGAGGGAAAGTCTTGTGTCGGCTCAATTAACTTCGTTCAGTCCACGTTGTAACCGTAAGACGTTGGGCCAACATTCCAAGAGATGTAGGGTGACATCAGCTGTGAGGACCTCAAATGTCACGTCTCAAAAATCAGCTCTAAAGCTTTCATTGTCCAACAAATAGATGATTTATGTTCAACGTGAAAAAAGAAATTGAAGTTTTGTTAACAGCGTCGATTCCAGCGTTTAGCAGGTTGGACTACCTGAGATTACCGATGACAGCCGGCTGGCCGATGGAGCGCGAAGCCGAAAGGTCTACTTTGTACCATTGAATCGGCACAAAAGAAATCAATGCTTTTCATCCAGTTGGTTGGAGATGAGCCAAGGAAATTGTTGGGCTGAGAATCCTCCAGTGTTTGCTTCATTGTCCTCGTCTTCGTTGGTTGGGCTCGTTACCATTTTCAATAAACAAGCGGTTGGGGGGGGGGGGGACTCCGACATTACTAAAGATAAAGATGCAGCTGGAAGCAAAGGCTAAGAGGCAGAAAACAAAGAATTGACAGATATAGAATTTGTGCATCAGACACAAAAAAAAAAATGACACTTTTCCAGCAAATGAACGTAATCTTGGTTAACACCGACGGGGCTGCGGTAAAAGCCCAAAGAACGGAGCTCTCCTGACCACGTAGAACTCCGGAGGTTCAGCTGTAGGCCCCGAATCTTCTGAATTCTGGGCGCTGAAAAACATGGCAGCCAAATGGTTCTCATAATGGTCCTTGTGGACTCCATGAAGTTACCTGTGTTCAAGCAGGAATTCCAGCTGTGATAAAAAGCAGGGATAAAAAGCACCAATCAGGGCGCTCCCAATATGATTAAATCAGAGGAGAACATAAAGGAGTCGCCTCCGGACTGTGTGACCCCGAGAATCTACTCATTCACCCCCGAGACAGGGGTAAAAATCCTATTCACCCCAAAATGCACCTGTTTTCAGGTATGTTCACCGCCACCTCTCTCTAAACTCACAACGGCCAGAAGAAATAAAGAAGGGGTGTAGGTGGGTATAATGGTTTCAAATAGCATGAAAAAAGTGAAAAAGAACAATTTAAAGTGTTTTTATGTGCTTGAGATCATCATTCTGGGATTTCCTTTAAATCACTGATTTCCCATTTTTTTATTCTCCTTTTTTCCCCGGTATTTCCCGGCTGGGTGTTTATCGGCGGCAGGGAGAATCATTAAATCTGATCCATGGGAACGGACCCGCGGAGACCACTTGGCCGTGAAAGCCGCCGAGCGAAGTCCGCGGCGGGGATCTGACGTTAATCTGACGAGGTACGCGATCGGGTCGTTTTACATGCGCAGCTTGGAGATATAATCTGAACAATTTACAGGCTTAGAGGCAGATTTTATCTCAGTAATTAGAGATTGTTTACTTATTTAGCACATTTCCTTAATGGATCATCCTAATTAGCAGATATTAGTGCCCCAAAATCCCACTGATTCACTGAAAAACCCCCAGCATTGTTTTTTTTTTATTGCATTTACTGCAGGGTTGTGGTATTGCCGGGTTTAAACGCACGCGGGAGACTGCTGTGACGCAGTAAAGCCTCGAGGGCTTCATTGGTGCAAGAGCTGCCAATCGGTCAGTGACGGGTTAAAAAAAAGAAACACAAATCGCTGCCGATAAGCAGGGATCGGTGTTTTAAAACCGGCAGCTTAGCGTAGATTCCGGTTACCATGGTAACAAAAAAATGAAAATGCAGCAGCTTATCTGTTGCTGGGTCAGTTCGCCAGCCTGCAGGGACAATTGTCTGATCCCCGCTTACATCTATAACTGGCCATTTCCCATGATCCTCAGCACCAGAAGGTCGAAGCTCCAGTCCCAAAAAGGTGGCCACACCATGGATACGTACAGGGTGGCATATCGGGGGGGGGGGGGGGTTATTTTTATGCCTAGACTGTGCTTCTTTGGTATATAACCCCCATCATGCGTGACCGAAGTATAACCAACTATAAAAACTGCCCTGGCCTTCAAGGGTGGAAAATATGCCCCTACCCCTGGGGGGGGGTGACTAGTATGGCACCCACCTGTTCCTCCGTATAATTGATGGCCGCCAGCAACTCTCTGGATGGACTTTTTTTTTTCGGCAGGGCAGCTCCCAGGGGACACTAAGTCCCTCTCGGTCTCGGCGATAATCATAAAATTGATAATTGTTTCTTTGCAGCTTTTCTGATTAATTCGCGTTCGTTAAGCCACGGAGGCAGAATATTTCATGCTAAATAACGGTGACACGCGAGCAATTACATTTTATCACCCCATGCGCCGATAATATAGCGTTTATCCCGCCAGTAAAAAAAAAGGTAAAATGCTGTGAAATAAAATCGTTTAAAAATATCGGGAGCAGCTTCGTATCCACGGATACGGGGCATTTCTCCGAGATTTAGCGCTCTTTCGCACTTTTCAAGTAGTTTATCCAACAGAATTGCTCTTTTTTCAGCAGATATATATTTGTTTGCATAAAATCTTTTCATTCTTCTGCTTCGACCATATGGTGGGCGTTTGGGGGCTCGCGTCGTGTTTTCCACCAGATAATAATAAGTCGTTATTTTTCTCAACCTGTTTATGGTAAATTTTGCACCTGATTTTATTTAATGCAGAAGAATGAAAATTAAAATATTCAGCCCACGCCGACTATAAATTTCTCCAAAGTTGAACTTTATGTGGCAGCGTTTACCAAAATAAAAAATATATACGAATGATCTTTAAAGGGATAGATTAATGCCCCGGGTGACCTCGCCAAAGAGTGCTTGTTAAAGTACTTTATCAGTATTTAAGGGCGATTATTTAAAATATATTTAAAAAAAATATATATAATACTTAGCTAGCTAGGGAGAAGCTTTAGGGAGAAGCTGCAGCTCCATTGGGGAGATGCTGCAGCTCCATTGGGGAGAAGCTGCAGCTCCATTGGGGAGAAGCTGCAGCTCCATTGGGGAGACGCTGCAGCTCCATTGGGGAGACGCTGCAGCTCCATTGGAGAGAGGCTGCAGCTCCATTGGGGAGAAGCTGCAGCTCCATTGGGGAGAAGCTGCAGCTCCATTGGGGAGAGGCTGCAGCTCCATTGGGGAGAAGCTGCAGCTCCATTGGGGAGACACTGCAGCTCCATTGGGGAGAGGCTGCAGCTCCATTGGGGAGAGGCTGCAGCTCCTTAGCTACAGCAGAACACTTTTCCCCTGGTTTAAATGATTTCTGGCACCGATTGGCTGCTTGAAGCCTCCTGCTGTGCTTATGTCATCAGGTGGCCCCTGGCCTTAAAGGGGCAGCGTCGCATTCCCATCTCCGGTAATAAAAATGTATTTTAATTAGATGCAGAAACACCGAGAATAAAGAATCATGCAGATCCATGTCGTTTTTTTTATGTCATAATTCGGGAATATTCCCCAAGTTGGAAAAAAAAATGCTTATTATCAGCCTGCAGCCTGTTAATCACAAACATACGGAGGAATCGATTATTTGGCTGAGCGGCATTTTTTGGAGCAGGATTCACGCGCTGCTAATAAACTGGGTAACATTTAAAAAACAAGCTGTCAGTCAGGGAGGCAGCCGGGGGCCGAACGGACAGGTATTCGTTAAAAAGACTCTTCGTCGATGAGAAACTCTTACACATGACGGTAAATCCGTAGATTAAACTCCTTAAATGACCACAAAGAGGAGATTCATTCCCGTAAAAGAGGAAGATACGTCATCCGGGCTAAAATGTTTAGTATTTTTTTCAAATAAAAAAAGTTCTATTTGCTTATAAAATTTATAAGTTTTTGTCGCATAAATAAATGAATCGCGTCACAGGTCTTGAAATACTGGGCGGCCCCTAAACCCATTGGAAACAATACATTTTGAGGCCGTACATGTACGGGCTTTGTCATTAAGGGGTTAAAAATGATTACAAATAAGTGTTTAGAAAGGTTCTTCTGTTTTCTATCGTATTCCGTAGCGCTGTACAACGGGTAGACGGGACAGAACAGGTAGTACATCAGATGACAACAGATGAGGAGGGCTTTGCGCACAGGAGCTTACAATCTAAAAAAGATAAAGGATGACATTTTAATTATCTAATTAAGAGAAGATCCGTCCCATTTTGCCACAAATCAAGCAGAACGACGAGGCTTCGGAGACGAGGCCGGCCCTAAGTGTGATTTCCGTCAGGGAGTGTCAGCTCTGCGGGTTAGGCGGCTTTAATGTATCAGTAAGTAACAGAAGACTCCACACCAGAATTAAGGTTAAAAAGTCCGGGATTAGGATTAAAAAGTGTTAAATAATTTGATGCAGGTGACGCCGCCGACTGTCACCTCAATTAACATCATCCGCTGATCTGTATAATTCCGCCAAGACCCAGGGGCTCGGAGAGCAGCGCCCGCATCTGTTTAGAGGTCAGAGGAGGTCAGCAGAACGGAGGCCCCCCCGTGTCAGCTTCCTACAGGGAGGATGGCAACACGCGTGACATTTTCAGTATGCGCAGCCCGTGCCCTTTGTGAGCAGCATAAACAGTCGAGGCTCTCGGAATATCGCGGAAGAGACGAATAGGTCAGGCCTACGAAACCCGGGCAGCCTCTCACCTCGGGCTACAGAGCTGCCACTCGGCTACGAAAATACAAAAAAAATATGTATTTATAATATCAAAGAATAAAAACGCACCGGGCACGACGGAGCCGCCGGGGGCGCATGGTTACCGGCCGATTCTCAGCGATGAGTTTTCACCGGGAGTCATCTGAGAAGTGACGTCCGGCCTAAATCTGTTAAATTAATGAATCCGCTCCCAAATATACTCCCAAAAACGGTAGAAGAAAATGATTCTGACATTAAGAACGTTCTTCAATAAAAGCAACCCAACCGGCATGAAGTCCATCCTGTCCCAAGTTACCTTCTTCTATCAGACAACTCGATACATTTTCAGAATTGATACTTTTTATGTGAAATACGATATGTCAAATGGATAGAAACACAGAACTTTGTAAAAGATCCTCCGCTACTTGTCGTGGGTTTTAGGTGGTTTGACGTTGAGTTCTGCTGGCCAGGGTTGTCCATGATAAGCTCGGCTTAGAGTAGAGTAAAGGATTCCACGTTGGGTCCGTGAGTTGACCGCATGAGGCGTCCCAGTCCCGGAAGGCCAACGTCGCCTGGGGTTTGATGGAACGATCCATGTCTGAGGGTTCTATTAAAGTTCCAGATGTTATCTTTATCACCCGTGGCCGGAAACCAACAAAAGTCCACCATGACGGAGATTCTCCCGGACGGGCTGGGGACCTGGGATCTGGGGAGATCTGTCAGACGAGTCCTGATTTATATGTGTTTAGGTCGGCGTTGGTTGTGGCCGAGTAGATCATGGTGGTGACAGAATGATGTTCTTTACATAAATCTCATGTGTGGTCCTTGAGGTTCCTCCACGAAAATAATTTCTTCGTCGTACCCCACAGAGAGCCCCGGCCGGGGCCGACCCCGTCAATAAGCAACAAATAAGATGTATCCCCTAGGCACTCGTTTAACGAACGTGTTTAGACACAGACTGACAGTGATAATAAACCAGCCTCCGCCGGAAAGCAGACACCCAAAGACGGGGGTTATAGCCCCGAAAAAGAGCATTTTTACTGGAAAACCTTGACTCTTAAAGCCGCGGGAAAAAAAAAAAAAAGTCTCAACAACATCTGGAAAGTTTAACGACTATTTGGGTCTGAAAATCATATTACCGTTGTTCAAGGTCGTTTCGCGAATCCCTGCGCGGGGCAGAAGCTACGATGTATCTACAGGATATCCCGGCGCGCATGGTGGGCAACGTGCAATGAGAGTGAAGGGGTTAATTTTCCATGTGTCCCTTCAATAGCGTCAGCTGACACTTGATGTCATTCGCATTCCCGATCTGTAGGGCACTTGTGTCAATAACGCAGCTGCCGCGGTCCATGGGAAAGAAAACTGAGGGACGTGCGAAGGCGAGCGCCGCTGCGCATGAGAATCTGCCCCCTGCCAGGCCACAGAGATCCGCGTCGATATGTCTGTCACCGAGACCCCGTGTGCGAAAAAAAACAACCTGCCTCTTATAGAGAGGAACGAGGGTCCCATTCATTCCCAGCTGTCCCAAAACCTCATCGAAGCCGTGTCACTGGATCCCGTGTCTGCGGCAAGCGGGCATAGCTGCCAACTGCCCACAAACAGCTTGGGGGGGACTCCGGACGTTCCTCTCGGATGTTTTGGGGGCGAACAGACCTGGACCAGAGGGTCGTTGCTCTTCTCTGGTGGACATTAAGTAGCTGCGTGGATGCACAGAAAGCCAACATGCGCTGGAAGACAGAGGGGGCAGTTTTTTGGGGGGAGGGGGGGTTAAAAGTTATAAAGTAACAGAAAACAAATGAATTAGAACCGAACTTTTTCTGCCCAAATTGAGCCTTTAACGCCTGTATTAGTTGACTTCTCGAGGCAAGTCGTTGTCTACAAAACTTTTTAAAACATTTTTTCACCTTTTTTTTAGAAGCCCCCCCAGTGTTTTAATCCACGTTGTGTCTGGAGCTTAGACTTGGCGCATGCCCATTTTCTGCCCCGGCGCACATTAAATCTACCCTTCCTTACCGGTGGCTTCTGTTCCGGGATTTTTAGTTCATCGTAAATGGGGCAGAAATGAGGAGGCAGCCGGCCCTTCGTCGACGTGGGAGGCTCGTCAGCCATCAATGTCTCCTGGATAATGAGCTTCTCCATAGGGAGATGGAAATTGAATATTAATAATAATCTTTAAAAGCCCTGAAAGGGAATTTTTTTTTTGATTAATGTACATTTTTTAGATTTAATGGAGCAAATGAATGAGCGCTTAGTATGTGATTTAGACGCGTAACAGGCGCTGGATGGGGTCAGACATCGGATATATTTACCTAAATACTCCGTCCTGTCCTCACCGCGCGGCTTCCAAGCCACCGCAGGAAATATAACGGAATAAAAGATCAAATATCAGGAAATAAGGTTTATTTAAAAAAAAAAAAAAACATCTAAAAAAATCACAGCGGCCCTCAGGATTCTGATTAGCGAGCGAATGAATAATGAAAGGTAAAGATGTGACGTATCCCATCGCAGGAGGAGGTTTAGCGGGGAAACAATAGGTGAAGGCGGACGGAGTGTCAGCTCTGGGAACCAAATGGACTCACTGAATGTTGGTGTCCGCGGGGATGAGTTCAGGGCCAGGAACGCACGCTCTCAGACAATACTTTTTGTTTGGTTCGAGGCTAAATTCCTTTACTTTCTTTCCAGATCGGTGGATGTGAAAATAATTTCTGGATTATTCCGCGGAAATGATCTCTCTCCCGAACGATCCTCTTACTAATAAAAACATTCTTTGAAGGTTACAAAGTATATTTCACAGCATGGAGAAAACCTGACGAACGATTATTTGATACAATAGATTTCCGTGTAGACTCGCACGTGGGATAATGGACAGAGACCGTGGGACCTCCATTCCCTCGCTCTACCACCTCTGCTGAGCGCCGTTCCACTGATCTACCAAATTTCTAACCAGGAACTGAGACGTCTTCACAGACAAGTTTCTTTGATGTAGAGTCTCTTCATCAGACGGTTTCCCCGACGTATCTGTCACAGATCGGATAGAGTGTCTTCTGACACAGGTTCACAATCTTTACCCTGACCGGGGTCTATGGACCACCTCTCCCATAACGCCCCGGATGATGGGACTTTGAGTTGTTGGTGGGAATGGAGTCTTTCGCTCTTTGGATGAGGATGCAGTTAGATCCCAGGCTTATCACAATAAAGTTAAAGGAGATGAAAACACCAAAGTTCAAGAGATTTATCACAAACCAAGTGAAGGAGGATGTCGCGGATTGAAGCGTCAACAACGGCCCCAAAATATTTATTGTTACATTATTATTACTATTATTAACTTAGTTATATATAATTATTAATTATTATTATTATAATTTAATTGTTATTTATTATTTTTATATTATATTATTGTAATTATTATTATTATTATTATTTTAGTGACAAAGTTACAGTAATTAAGACATTTCCGAAATTTGGTCAGTCATTCCAGAGACCAGCATCTCTTGACTTTGCCCATAAAGATCCACCAGTTGGGGTGACTTTTTTCTCCCCATGGGGCGGAAAGCTCCCCCCCTCTTATTCGCGGGGAGCGACGCGCCTTCCCTCCTGCCTCCGAGAACACACGCGGCAGAAATTAGCCGAAGCTTTCTGGAAAGTGGATCCAGATGAGGTCTCCTTCATGGCCAACGGTTCCTGATACCAGAGGTCACCTCTAGCAACCGAGCCCCCGAGGAGGGAAAAAAAAGGGGTTTAAAAGGGAATTCAAGGAGAATTGTAACAAGCCGAGAGCTGCCAACATGTGGAAGATGTTACCGCGGAAAATGCGTCCAATACAATGAGCGAAACCGCAGAAAAACATCAAATAGTGCCGGTTTTGGAGATGATCAGACGATGGGAGCGGCGGGCGTGAAAATGACTTTTCGGAATGTTCTGATGTTCGGGGGGGGTCTCTTCTTCATGATTATCCCGCGAGGCCACATATTTTTGAGTTCTGTTCTTTGTCATAAAGAGGATTGGGAACCTCTGAGAACTTAAGGTGCGAATGAATGAATAAAATCAGAGCAAGAACCAAAGCGTGGAACCGAAGTAAGATCCTGTGCGGCAACCGCATTAAAAAATAAAATAAAAAAATAAAATATTCTCCCGGGGAAAATATTATTATTGATTATATAATTAATTCATTTATTATAATAATAATTATTAAATAATAACAATTATTATTAATAATAATTATTATTTTATATATTAAATATATATCAATATATAGATGAATAATTTATATTTATAATTAATTACTTTTTAGTATTATTATTTTTAATTAATACGTACTTAATGTTATTATTTTATTAGTTATATTAATTTATAGATATGGCTAATGAATGTTTATATTAATTTTATTTATTATAATAGTCGATACAATTACAAGTAAATGATCAGAAAAGGAATTTACAATCCCTGCTTTAAACGTTGGATCAAGTAGCGCAGAATTAACATTTTTCATGCGTTTAATTAGCTTAAAACATGTTTTTTCTTTACATTACGGCCGATGCCTTCCAACGATCCCCCGGGGGCAGAGATCCAGCCTAGGGAAGGAGAAGATAATAGGCAGGGAAGGAGATTAGGGAGGGAATGCTGGCCGCACTCTCTTTAGACAGCGCTAATTTGTTTGGAATTAAGAGACGCTTTCTAAGCGATGATTGTTGAAGCTCCATGAATAAGAAGCCTGTTTCTGATCTATGATGTCATAGAGTTCCTTACAATTAGTGATCCATGTTTGATACGCGAGGACTGGAAACATTGTTACCTCTCAGAGCTTCAACCTCCAGCATCACGGCCTTTAAAAGAAGAGCTGAATCATTCGCGCTTTTTCGCCCCGAATTCGACCCGTACCCGTAAATAATGATGCTTATCGCTCTTTGACCTTGATTTTCAGGAAAGACGCGATGATCTCATCTGTGCTCTGCGTTCGATCCCCGTAATGACTGGCTGTGTGTCACCGAGCTGATTGTAATACCGTAACGATATACGTTTCACGGGAAGAAAGAGATTCTCCAGATGCCGGCGGCGTTATCCGAAACCTGTCTGCTACGGCGTTCATCACAAGCTTTTTGTCCACAAACCTTTGTTAAGAATTTCAATAGGATTTACGGAGCGACGGTCAGAAACCCAGAACCCGCCGGCAGATCGGCCCCATCCGGCCCCCGTCTAGTCGCCCGTTTCTCCTGCTGTAAAGACCAAAACTTAATCAGTCGTTGGTCTCGTCTTAGATTCAGGAGCCGTCTATCCTATGCATGTTTAATACCCTCACTGTATTACCATCTACCACCTCTGCTGGGAGACTGCTCCACTTATCACCATTATTGGCCATTTATTTTGGTTAGGGGGATGTATAAATGTTCTATAAGTAAGTCGCATGGGGCCCCTATTTACTCATCTTGAAGCCTCCTCCGTGCTTCATGGTCCAAACTACATAAAAGGCTCATAAAAATGTAAATTGGAGAATAATCACAATTTAATATAATGTAGATAATATAATAATTATAAAGAAATAATAATCGTAATTTATATAATACATAATAATCTATAATATTATATAGTTATAATAATATAATATTAAAAAAAAATAATAATTCTATAATATATATAAATATTCTGTATAATACGTTTTATAATAATAGATAAGTCTATAATATTATAATAATAATATATATATATTATAAAAATAATAATAATCATAATATATTATAATAAAATATATATAAAATCGTAATAATAATAGAATATAATAATCTATTAATATATATAATAAATATAATAAATATTATAAAATTAATAAAATCATATATATATATAATCTGTAATAAGTAATAATAATATAATATATAATCTATAGATATATATAAATAATATATAAATAAGTAATAATACAATAATGAATAATATATATTATATTATTATTAGGAGGCTCTTTTAAGCTGTAAAAGCAGATTGTATTCAGATGGTGAATGCGAAGGACTCAGAACCACTTGTTGGGAAGAGAGGGAGGCAGCGAGCGGGAGAGACGACACCGAGACAATATTTCATTTATCTTCAATGACTGAATATCCAGCGGAGAGAAGAGGGACGCTTTATTTTTCTTGGCTGATGGGGGTTAAATAGCAGGAGTTAAAGTGTTTGCTTTGCTTATACAAACCCTGCCTGGCCGGAGAATTAGAGGCATGATTTATGAGCTCGGCGATGCTCTGCGGGCGAGCGGGACAGATGTAGTTCAGAGGACTCCAGCAGGTCCTAATCTATGCACAATATTTAAGCAATCCATGGGGGTCCTGCCACGCTGCCCGCGGCGGCGATGCCTCGACGGGACCCCCTAGAACAGAGGACAGGCCTGTCTGATCACAGATACAAAGTATTATAGATCATAAGTGTGATGTCACACTTGGATAAAGACCTCGCTAACTCCGGGACATAACTATTTCAGTTATTTCTCTGACTTTTTAATGATTTCAGCCGGAAGAAGTGGTTTTAGGGTGAAATGTAGTGTTTTATGGTACGGACACTCACGCCTGGTGGCATACTGTGGCCCCTCTGCCGCGGAGCGTGATGGTCCGATTGGGTGATGAGGCTCCTTTAAATACCGCTAGTAATGGAGAGTTAATAGGGAGATTTTCCCAACTGGCCCGTTAACGCCATGGAGGGCCGAGCGGACTCCATAGTGTCTCTCCCCACCGCTCTTCCTTTAAAAGTGGAGCAGCGGGATATGACATCATAACCCAACTCCCGTCTTCAAACTTTATGTGATTCTACATCTCAGTCTTTGAATAGCGGTCACCGCACCGAGAAGAAATATGGCGTGTGCTTCAAGGCGACGTATCCGCTTCCCTGGTGGGTGTTTAGTCTTTAATGGGGGGTCTAGCACCTCTGACGGCCCTCGGGTCGAGGATTAGATGCCTTGTTGCCCAGACAGGGATAATTGTTAATTTGGGACCGTTAGGAGCCCCCAGGACTGTTCGCAAGCCCCTCCGGTTCTCTCTGCACACCTGTGTCCACATCGAAGGCTGAGCGTCGGACTGATGTCCGGATGTCGTACCCGGGGAGGTGATCCGGCTCTCTAGCTGTACATGCGCAGCCGCGGGCCACACAGAGAGTCCGACTCCAAGACTCCCTCTACACTTTGGGAATCAATTTAAACACTAAAAGCAACAAGGAAACCCCCAAACAGCTGTATTTTAGGAAGAAAACCTTTGGTGTAAGCGGACGGCAGCCACTCCACTAATGATGGAGATTATGTCTTTCAAATTAACCCCGTGGGAGCCGTCAACCCGAGTTCCCTCCATACACCTTGGCGTTTCTGACAAAATGAGCTTTAATATTGAGCCGGGACGGTCCCACAAGGCTTAAAATTCTTAATTTCCTTCTAATAAAGGCCGTTCTGAGGCGGGGAGAGAAGTACAGAAGCGGCTGTGTGCTGGAGGGCCCGGGGTTCTGCCAAAATATTCCCTGTTCTAAAATAACAAATTGCCGGACTTTAAGTGCTTCTGAAAAATAATTGGGCTCCCCGTCTGGTTATATAGACGGACTCATCGTAAGGGTTTGCCCCTTCAGTCTTTGGTTTTTTTGCCCCAATCTCGGGACCTCAGGCTTAAGGGGCAGATTTTCACGGTATTTGCCCCTATCTTGGGGTGAAGGGGCAGATTGTCGGCGTCAGACTCCTTCCTATTCTACCCCACCGTGATCGCTTATCAGACTCCCCATTGGCAACTTTGCTCCCAGTATGCAATAATTGATCGCTTCTTGAATTATTAGTAGTATTAGTAGTAGTATCACTAGTATTAATAATAAAATAAAGTAAACAATAGTTCAAATAATAATAATAATAATAATAATAATAATTACCAATATTATCACAATTATTATTATTATTATTATTATATATTATTAGTAGTAGTTGTAGTAGTAGTAGTAATAGAAGGAGTAGTAGAGAAGTAGTAGAATAGTATCATTTCAATAATATAATAAACTACAAAAATAGTAGTAGTAATAATAATAATAATAATAATAATCAATATTATCATGATATTATATGCTAGTTATTATTATTATTATTATAAGTAGTAGCAGTAGTAGTTTATTATCACCAAAAATATTTTAACAATAATAATTACCAATATTATCGTGATTATATTATTATTATTATTATTATATATAAGTTTATTATTAGTAGTAATAGTAGTAGTATCCTAACCATTATTATCACAAACATTAATATTATAATGATTATTATTATATATTAGTTTATTATTAGTAGTAGTAGTAGTAGTAGTTGTAATAGTGGTTATAGTAGAAGCAGTAGTAGTAGTAGTACCATTATCATTAGTAATAATAAAATAAACTACAAAAATAGAAATAATAATACTTTTTATTATTGTTGCTGTTGTTATATGCCAGTTGCTATTTTTTTGTTATTATTAAATCATTTCTGCATTTTTTGGCTAATATGAAATTCTGTTTTCCTTATTATCAAAGAGTTTCGTCGAACCCAAGATGCTGGTGCTTCAGCGTCTGTGATGTCTGAAGCTCTCTTATTCGCCTGAACATGCCGTCCGAACGCTGTTTCTTTTGATTAATGGAATAATTATTCTTACTGGCTTTATTTGTTTAATTAGGTTGCTATTTCAAGTGTATTATTTTTTTTGATGAGCTACCTTTCAATTAAAACGAGATGAACAAGCGAAACAGGAAGAGCGCGGCCGGAATGGGATTCTCTGGGCCGCGATGAGCTCGGAGCGGAGGATTTTCGGGGGAAGATGATCATTTTGGCATCGGAGGCCGTTAACCCCTTCCCTGCCAGCCGTGTCACAAATTTATCCCCTTAATGACAAAGGCCGTACATGTACGGGCTTAAAATGCATTGTTTTCAATGGGTTTTGGGACTGCCCATTGTCCTTAAGGGGTTAAATCGAAATGCGTTGCTGTCTTGGATCGGAAGAACGGATGCGAACGAGCGTCTCCTCCCGCCGCCGTCCGATGGAAAGACAACAAATTGTATAAAGATAACGTATCAAACAGCTTGGGGAGAGAGATCAAAACATCCGAGCTGTAAAAGCAAATGTAGCAAAAATCCCGGATCTGCTACATGAAAGAGGATTTTGTAACCATCCAGAAACTTCTAAGAGCCCCGTACTTTGGTGGGATTTAAGACGATGGGAATTACGCGTCGAGGCCGCAGAACCTTTCCGTAGCGTCCAAGACGCGCTGGGAGAGGCGACAACGTTCAATACATTAGAAAAGAACGATTAGGGATAAAGTCCGTAGTATAGGGGGCACTTTACTTTTTTATCAAAATTTTTTGGGGAGGAAAGATTAGGTTTCTAACTAGGTGGGTATCTTTTACTTTACCGAGAGGGTAGTAGCAGCAGAGGTGGTAGAGGGTAATACAGTGAGGGGGTTAAACATGCATGGGATGTTTATGCAATGTATGCGACGGAGAGAGAGAAAATATCCTCACCTTCCAGGGACGTTACTGCAGAATATTCCTTCTTACGCAAGCAATAAGTATGTATGAAAAAGCAACCGGTGACTGCAAATCACATCAGCCAATAAGATGCTAAGGATAGTGGGGGTTGGAGTTCAAGAAACCTAGAACCTGCCGGCAGATTGGCCCCATTCGGCCCCTTCTAGCTGTAAAGACTTTCTCTCTTTCTTCTTTCCCTATCTCTTCTCTCCCTGTCTGTCTCTCTTCTCTCCCCCAAGCTGGACATATCGAGACCCCTCATTCTTTCCTGATCGGTTCCCCATTGTAATCACTTTTTCTGAACTCTCCCCAGAACGTCTCTATTTACCTAGAGTTGGGGGTCTCTCGATCCGTAGGCCCCCCGACGCCTCTCTCCTGTAAGCGCCCCCCTCTGCCCGCGGCTTTGCTTCCAGTGTTCCGAGGAGGTTCTAACAGGGAGAGCGTGATACAAAGTAACTTCTTGGTTACAGAAAGTAAAGAACGGATGTTTCACGGCTGCCTCCATCTCATCACGCGAAGCATCGCAGGGAAGCGCCGGCCAACAATGCAATGCGTTAGATAATTAGCGTGTTGACACGTATGTTCAATCGCATGCACCATGTGAATTAGCAAGATATTTAGGCGAGGGAATGAGCCGGGGGGGGGGGATTCATTATTTCCTTTCCTTCTCGCTGTAAGGAGATTCATTGATGTTAAATTGTGGAATTCCCAGCGAGTGATAATGAGCTTTTGTGTCACGTTGTGTGTTGTTGTAGCTCCGGTCACCCCGTGTACCGACGATAGTGAATCAGGCAGAACATTTTGTGTTCTTCATGGCAACAAGACATTTATTAGGAACATTGAGCCATAAAATTGTTCCCTTAGATGGAAAGTTGGAGAAATCATTATTTTTTATTGACCCTGCTTGTTGAAGTGCGAAGGCTTTGAAGCGACGGCGTACATCTGAATATATCTACTGCCGCCGATCGGCGAGAAGAATGGCGGCCAATCTTATTACCAATTTATTAGCAGCCAAGAAGCGATTATTTGTCTCTTACGGGGCTTGTGGAACAATAACCAACGTTATAACTGAAGGGATCGCCGGGCGATCAATAGAGTGAGAAGAGAAGAGAGCGGCCTCATCGGAAGATCATTAGCCCTCGACGAGGACCGGAGGAGGGAGTCGCTTCCGCTGCCCACCAGCTCCTTCTTGTCTCTTTGCTCCAATAGCTTTCAGGAGGCAAATAGCGACCATTCTAAAAACTTACCGGCAGATCGGCCCCATCCGGCCCCTGTCCGACCTTAATCAGCCGTTGGTCTGGCTTACAATGGTGTAGACAGTGTCACCGATGCTGTAAAAAAAACATTGTTCATGAATAATAATTTGGTGGGAGTTGTTCCCGCGCGAGCCCATAGATTTTTCCTCCCCATAAAGAGTTTGTTTGCGTCTCCCTTGGGTCTGTGTAGAACAACATCGAGGAAGCCATTCAAACATCCAATTATTTCCTCCGCCGGGGAGAATCGAAGATCAATAGCCGTATCTGGTTGGGTGGATGACACTCGCGCTCGGACGCTGTTGGTTTGCAGCTTTGTGTCAGTGTGGAAAGGGTTAAAAGCGGATGTATGGAGTCTGATCTCCAGCGAGTATTGTAGCCGGCGGAGGGAATTTTCCTGTGCCGGTCCGTGAGCTCTGCCAGATCCGTGGGCTCGGGGAACGTGTCCGGTGGCCTTGGAGTAGAAGATTGAAACAAATTGAAAGTCGCATCTGTCGGGGAGATGATGCCGTCGGCCCCCGCTAAGAGTCCATAATATCACTCGGTCGCTCGGAACATAAAATGCTTTCAGAGTCTAATTTGTTCATTTTGTACGTGGGCTCAATACCCAGCACATAACGGGCATTTTATTCGTACAAATGGAGCAAATTCCGAGGCTATTTGTAAAATAATCACATTTCTCTCCTCTTTGGTGTTTAAGAAGATTTCTGCTCCTAAATGTCCTACTTCTTGTTCTGGTTTTCATCAACCCAACTGACTCTGACTTCTAACCGGCCCTGACTTCTGACTGGTCCTGGCTTCTGACCAATCCTGACTTCTGACTGGTCCTGACTTCTAACCGGCCCTGACTTCCGACTGGTCCTGATTTCTGACTGGTCCTGACTTCTAATCGGCCCTGACTTCTGACTAGTCCTGACTTCTAACTGGTCATGGCTTGTGACCGTCACCGACTTCTGCCCGACCCTGACTTTAATTATTATTGTAACATGCATCAAAAACACAGGTTTCTGGATCAGCTTTGAATGTTGTGGGATACGTTCACTAAACCGTTGGTTCTTCCACTGATTGTCAGTGATGTCCCCGAAACACGGAATGGAGATCCAGGGGTAGTTACTGTAGTTACCCCACGCAGGGTTACATGTTCATAGAGGGTATAGAGGCAGTGAAGAGGCTTTAGTGCGCAGAACCCCGCAGACGTCTCACACGTGTGCACGCATGACGCTAGTTCTTACGTAACGGGTGAATTGAAAAAAGCAATTAACAAAATTCTAGTGCCAAGTAGTAAAAATGGTGCAGTCATGAGAGTATTCCAGTTGCTATGGTAACTGCACCAGCCCTATATATATATAATAATATATATATATATATTATTTTTTTTCTCTAATGTCTGGAATTTTTGGAACGTTTTTCTTTTCTATTTTATTTTTTTTTCCCTAAAGGTCTGTCATTGATCCAAAGCTGCAGGTGGCATCCAATTTAACCTCTTCAAATCCAGAAGCACCTGTACCTCTGTGACAAAGAGCAATTTATGCGGGTGATTGACGCGTTCAGCTGCTGTTAAAAAGGCACTTATGGCCGCAGATCTCGGTGCATTTTTCTCTAAAACTCCTCTCTTTTTGTCCGCAGAGAAGCGGCTCCCGAGGGTGAGTCTGCAGGAAGCCGTCGGCATAAAGCCTCGGATCAGCTTTCAATTCCCACAAAAATCGAGGGTCCGTAATGTCCCCCTTTTGGTCGAAACACAAAAGGACCTTCGCAGATAAAAGCTCCTTGTGGCAGCTCGGGGCAGAACAGACCTTTTATGTCATTTTCTGGAAACATTTTATTGTTCACGATATAAAGTCTAATGTTCTTTTTGCTGCCCATGGGATGTAGGGTAATGACCTAAACGAGGGGGGTATCCGCCAAACGATCAGATGCCCCCTACCCAGGAGGTCTCTGTTGGCTCAGGAATTCACTGGAAAACATAAAAAAATGATTTATTTCATAAGGCTGGAATTGTGCAGGATGATACAATCTAGATAATTTATTATTCATTATTATTTATTCATTTATCTTCCTGCTATGAAATGTGTTTCATTCCATGTTCCATTTTCTGCTTTGTAGTTCATTAGAATGATGACCTCATTTGTAAAGAAAAAATGGGGTTAATCATGCGAAAACTGAGTGGTCGAGAGCCCTGGGTGAGCATCACACGGATTATTTCCACGCTCTTGGTCATTCCACATCCTCCTGGACGGAGAAAACTGGCCGGTTGTCGGTCCGGGTACCCGGTCCTTGATAGAAGTTTGCCGATATTCTAGAAATGGGGGGATTCTCGGCCCCACAGAAACCTAAAGAAATACAACGTTTCCAACGAGGGTTTCTCCAGAGAGTGACATCACGCGTCATATCAGTAACGTTACGGCGCTTACGGCTTTTCAGGAAGTTCTTGGATGGATCGTGACCTCAGCAAGCGGATATCTGGATTTCCGGGCGCTATTTCCGCAGACGTTGGGGCTGCCACGGAAAGTTTCCCGGGAACTTCATGTAACTCTGCTGTCTACAAATTGGCCGGCTCTGCGCCGTACAATGCGCACCGAGCTCCCATTATCGAGCCATGACGGCCAATGGGAACCGAGCTCGGCAAGCGTTTCGTCCAACGAGAGAACCACTCGCCTTGATCGCATGGGTTTTTTTCCCTCCAAAAATTCTGAGCTAGTCCCCAAGAGCTGACACTTTTCCTTGAAAATATTGTATATCCTCAGCGAATGAATGAAAAAAAAGGAGATAAGACGAATGGAGCAATCACCCCGGCTGACAGTACCCATGACCTGCTAGGCGTATAATCCCCGGCCGACGTGTTTTTCAGGATTTAATAACATCCTTTGCAGGAGTCGGCGCTGATCTATCAGCCGGCGCGCTGACATAACGGCCCCCGCCACATCTGTATTGCTTCTTGCATAAATGACCCTTCCCGCGTTCCCATCAATTCCGAGGCCTGTGTCTCTAATGGCGAATTACGGGACTCTGTGTCCTCCCCGACGTTGGCACCTCTTATTGAAAAGCACAAATCACGTCTGTCGCTATCATCTTTCGCGTGGAACAAGTCGGCTGCTTTAATGTAGAGCCGGGGAAGCCATCGCATTGTCTTCTCTGTAAAAGTCATCAGGCGTGAATCATGGTGATTGGATCTCATCATCTCTACCGGCGGATACATCTTCCAGGGAACGAGTCTGAGAAGTTTCTGTGAACTTATCCTGAGTGTCGGGGAAGAGGTGATTTCAGCCTCTGGCCCAGCCGTCTCGAGAGACATGAGGTCGATTGTCCCTCTGACCACCGAGATTCTAATACTTGGCTTACTTGTTGTATGGAGGACGTTTCGGGAAGCCCCACATGGTTTAATGATCGAGAGCACAGGAACTACCTTTTACTTTCCTCTGTCCGTTTATTTTATTCCATAAAATCGTTGTCTTGGGTTCTGCGCCGTTCTAGAACTGAGGAACTGGACTTTCTATGTTTCCATGATTCGGGGTCCCGTCACACGATACGTCTCGGGGCAAACCATAGAGGCGCAATTCCAACCCATAATTCATCGACAACCCAGATGTTGCCCCCCCCCCCACCGGGAGAACTCCATAAAAAGATTAGCAAATTCCTTCAAAATTCACACGTTCGCCGAGTCACAATCGCCGTCTTTTATTTCCAGGTTCCCGCGTGGGGCCGGTGGAAAATCCAGGGATTAAAGCGAGGAATTTATTTTGAAATAATTACGGGCAAAAATCGGCGTTTGCAGAAAGCTGAAAAGGTCGAAGAAATTCAGAATTCTATATTTTCACTGCGTGGATTTTTCAAAGAGAGAAGCGAATGCTTTTGTTTTTTCAGAATTTTGGAAGTTGCTTTTGTTGGCATAAAGTCAACCTAAAAACTGACTAAATATTGGGATTAATTGAAGTCTATTTACAATCTAGCCCAGAATAAATTACGTGGCAGGCGAAGGAATGTAAAATTATTCTTATTGCAACCTTTGGGGGTCATTTGTCACGTTATGCAAATCTTGAAATGACCTAATTTATGGTATTTTTTTTGTTTTTTTTTTGTTCATTTATTTTCGAAAATGTCTAAGATTTCAAAGCAACGGGACATTTCTGCGGGTTTAATTATTTTATTGAAAACAAGAGCCATACATTGGAGGTCACGGGACGTTGTAGATTTTCTACGCAAAATTACCTCAAACGGGAAAAAAAAGTTTTCTTCTAGAAAAATTTAATAAAAAACTAAACTTTACATATCTTTTTCTTTTATGAAAAAAATGATGATTTAGAACAAAATAAGCTACATTTGTATTATTTTATTCTCC
>VKOC01029092.1:0-35432 GCA_009364415.1 Spea multiplicata
AGTTTAAAATGCCCGCATTTTAAACTTCGCCCCAGGCGGCGTTAAGTCTTCGGCCGGCCCTGGGTGCATCTAGTCTACTTGTGGTCTGCCTAAGTCTGGACATATATACGAAATGCCTATACCATGTATGTTTACATTCCTTCACTGTATCCCTTTGAAATCAATAGGCAGGAATGTCCATTCATGAATTGCTCAAACCAGGCGTGTTTTAGATATTCTTTTTTTTATATTAATGTTTTTAAAGTTTTAGGCTTGTTGGCATTGTGTGTATTGAAATGTAGGGATGCGTTATGAAGGATGGGTGATGATCACTTCTTATTAAAATCTACAGACAAATGCAATCTTTCAAACTGACGCGATGCTACGATCTTGTCGAAATATGCTCAGGCTTATAAATGAAATCACTCAAGTAATATAACATTAAAGAAATGATGTTCTGGGGGGTCACACAAAGTGAAAGTCTACCCAACTTTGTGACAGGTACATATGTTTTTGAAAACTGATGCATGCCAAGGAGCACACTAGAATCTCTGGAGGGGTTTGCTGGCAAAGACAGCAATGGCCTTCAAATACATCTCTTGCTATTGTCCCCAGGAGAGTTTTGGTTGTATAAGATCTAAGCCTCTTAGATCTAAGTGTGGATTGTTCCTTGGGATTCTCTTGCCAGATGTTACAGAATACCCCTCTTTTTTTGGTTGTTTTGCTGTTGAGTCTCTGTGTTACTGGATAAAGCAAAAAGACCTTTAAAAACTTTAAGGTGTGATGGTAGTTGTCCAAGAAAAGAGCTACTGTGGCTATGTCTCTGGGTGTGCTATTCTTGGCTGTATTTGTAAGTTTTTTGCCATGGCTACAGTTTATACTTTTGCTTCCTTTTTGCCCATCTAGTTTGTACTTGGTTTGGCTTTTGACTGAGTTTTCCTTCAGCTATGGCAATGGGGCCTCCATCTAGATCCTTGTTGTTGACCTCATCTCACTACACACAGCAAAGTCCAAGTGGCAACTCAGTATCTTAAAGATGAACTGAAGGGAAATAATAGCTGTTGTAGGAGGAAACCTTACTGGTCATTGTTACTCTAATGCATTGCATTACAATGTGACCTAACACTGTTGATACTATGTGCATTACAGCAAGGTGTTGGTACTGGCACTACATCAAAGGTAAATTGCCCATATAATAGTAATTGAAAGTGTAAGACTTTTATATGGGTGTTTATATTATTTATGCTTATGGTTAAGTCTATTTCTGTTCGCAGTGGACGTGATCTATGGACTATAACACGTGATTGGGCAGGTGGATCAATCAGTTTAATGGTACTTTGCCTGAACTCCCATTCATTTGTTCATCTAATCTGGATGAAAGTACATCCCACTTTCTTCCAGATAAAATCCACGGCATGCACAAGGCCAAAATCAACTGTACAACTCAAATGAAGGGCGGATGGGATATTGATCTGGCTCACACATGCTGTATATGTGCGGAGAAAGGCATAGCTCCTTCAATAGTGAAAGATTAAACCTTGAATTAGTTCAGCTTCATCTGTTGTTTTCTATTGATCCCAGTGACTGACATGAGGACCTTGCTAAAAACAATGATGCATATTTTAGTCCAAATAAAAATTAGTTCCAACCGTGGTATAAGTGCCAGTCTTTATGGCATTTTCCCTTAACATTATGTTTGAATTTTGCACCAGCACAAGGTCCATTGCGCCAGACACGTATAAAGTAGATTGTACATTTTATACTTTTATATACTTAATAAACCCTTTTTGTTTTTTTATAGATTAAAATAAGAAAGAAACTGGTCAAAAAGCAAAGGATATGGCCTAATACTTACCCATTTGGACCCCAGGAGCCAACCACATTGCACCACATGGATGCACACAGGGCCACCATCAGGGAGGTGCAACCCTTACAACTGTAATTTGTATTTAGATTGGCAATGGTCTTTTATCATGCAACACTGAAGCTATTTAGTGCATTGTGTGATTGATGTCTATCCAATCTGTTAGGGCGATAACAAGTTGCATTAACTTGCTATCTTCCTGAAAGATGGGTTAGACATCAGTCACACAATGGACTAAATAGCTGTGGTTCCACTAGATAAAGACCGTGCCTAAAGGGAAGCTTTCACTTGTTATTGGCATTAGTAAACAATTTCGTTAAAACTAACAACAGCTTCTGCTTTTTATTTTCAGTTTAATTGTTTTAAAAACACGGGTTGAAAAACAGGGGCTATTTAACATCAGGTAACCCGAAAAGACTGCTAACATTTGACACAACTAACATTTCTAATCAACGAGTGCACCTTATAGTTTAACATAAACATTCTAGTACAGATATTCTTGCTAACCTGAGGTCTCATAAATAGTATTAAGGTTATGGCCAACATTGACAGACAGCTGTAAAGGATATTATACACTCTTAATGTATTCATTCAGCATCGTTACGTAATCTAGATGCTTTCAATCCATACTTTTTAGCCTCCTCTTATCTTCTGGTGCTTCACATCCTTTAAAAATGTAATTTAGATGTCAGCTCTTTTGATGCTATGTCTAAACTTCGCTGAAGACCTCTTGTGAAGACCTCTTGTGGGCACAAAGGTATGTCATATTTGTGGAATTATGCATTTTTTGCCTAGTTTGTGTTTCCTGGGTAACATTGAAGCCACATTGGATACTTTGCAATTTTTGTGTACTGTCACCTAGCTTAATGGGCGATCAACCTACATGCACAAACATGCATATTGCATATATTTATTAAGATGGAGTTGGGGCGTTAACAAATATTTTTGTGGAAATAATGGTGAGGAATATGTTTCATGGGCGCGGAGTTTGTTTTTGATTTGTGTCAAACTAGGCATTTATGACACATGACAGAGTGATAAAACTGCTAAAATTAAAATAAAGCCACACGGCCAGATGGCATGCATCCCTGGGTACTTAGGGAACTTAACCAGACCATTGCTTTTGATCCTGAAGGATTTTCTCTTGCCTGGCATGGTAAAATAAGACTGGCATAAAGAACACATGGTGCCAATATTCAAAAAGGGATCAAAATCTCAACCAGTTAATTACAGACTTGTGAGTCTGGCATCTGTGAATTGAGACATAATTAGTAAGAACCCACCTTGAATATGTAGTGCAAGTCTGGGCACCTGTTCTTATAAAGACAGAAACATGAAAAAGTGCATGGGTGAGCTAGGGCAGAAGCAGGCTACAAAGTTAATAAGACAAATTAAACACCTTAGTTATGAAGAAAAGCTAAAGTAGTTAAATTTGTTTATACTAGGAAAAAAGGCACCTTGGAGGGATATGATATCAATAAAGAATTACTGTATGTTCTGGGACAATACCATATACTCTTTCATGACCCGTTTGTTGTACAAAGAACAGGATCATCCATTCAGACTTGAAGAAAGAATGTTCACTTAAAGTAGTGAAAATGATTCATTCCAGTAAGAACACTAAAGATGTGTAATGCACCACCCATAGGCATAGTGGTTTTAAAGTTAAAAGATGCATTCAATTATGGGCTGGATGATTTTTTTTTAGCAAAGGAGAAACAACTGGTTATAAGCACATAATCTGCTATATGTTGTTGATCCAGTGATCCAGATTGCCTTTTTTGGTGTCCAGAAGGAATCTTCGGGCATCATTGGAAATAACTTTAATGTTACATTTTCAACAGCAAGGTTGAACACCAACTTCGGCCCTAGGTCAGCCCACTCACTTGTCTCTGGACCTAATTGTAGCCTTTGTCCTTATTTGGGTTTTGCCCTGTTTACCTTGCCTGATTAATTATCCGGATTCCGACCTTTGCCTTGGACTGTGCCCAGGCACGGACTGGGACAAAAATAGGTTCCGGCATTTCAGACTGAGCAGCCCATTTTTATGAAATAACATATATGTACATACACATACATAATACTTGGTCATTCAACATGGGAAACCTGAAGCCACAATTTAGCGTGACTAATCCCTGAAATAAATATTATAGAGTAAATAACACAATACCTTATCTTTTTCCACTAAATGATTTCAGGGCCTTGAATGTTTTGTCCCCTGAAGTCACTACCAATTCAGGAGGGCGTTTTATCTCTGGATAAGTAAAAATGAAATAGTTCCTACTGTAAATTAAGGAAACAGATAACAAAACACACACACACCACAGGACAGGCTCTGCCGCACCGACACCCAAACATACACACTCCAGGACAGGCTCTGTCACACTGACACCAAAACACACACAACAGGACAGGCTCTGCCACACCAACACCCATACACAAACACACACACACCAGGACAGGCTCTGCTACACTGACACCCACCCACACCAGGACAGGCTCTGCCACACTGACACCCAAACTCACACACCAGGGGACAGGCCCTGCCACACCGACACCCAAACACACACAAACACAAAAGGACAGGCTCTCCCACACTGACACCCAAACACCAGGACAGGCTCTGCCACACTGACACCCGCATCCGGAGGGTTTGTACGAAGGTTTCACTTTAGTATTTATTTATGTGATGGTCGCTGCCCCCAAAACAGCCTGCCTGTGGCATCTTTGCCATCAAAACAGCCTGCCTGTGGCATCTTTGCCCCCCCTTATCACATATATTTATTCACTTGTTCACAAATATTTATTCACTAATTCACAGATAATCAGTCACTCATTCAGATATTCATTCATACATTGATACTAATTAATTCCCTCATTCAGATACTCATTTACATATACTCATTCACAAACATTCATGGGTTGTCTTCACAGATACTCATTAATTCACTTACTCAATCACTCAATCTCACATACTCCTTAATACAGCCTCCCTTACCTGAACTGATGATGTACGCGCCACTTGCAGACAACCTGTTCTACTGCACAGGGGAAGCGGCCGCACAGCAGGGGAAACGGCTGCGCAGCAGGGTCATGTGACGGACGTGACGGACATGACGTACGTAACGTGACCTCCCAGACACGATACCCGCAGTTGTGACAGTGTTAAGGTATTACATTCCATTTTAGAATAATTACTACAACTGTTTCATTTTCCTTAAGATTGGCTGAAATACAGTTGTACGCATAAGTGTGCATACCTTGACAGAAATTGTGAAATGTTGGCATTGGAAATTCTGAAAATATGACTTATCGTGCAAAAAAACTTTATTTAAGGCTAGTGATCATACGAAGCCATTTATTATCGCATAGTTGTTTGGCTCCTTTTTAAATCATAATGATAATAGATATCACCCAAATAACCCTGATCAAAGGTTTATATACACTAGAATGTTCGGCCTTGTTACAGACACAAAAGGTGACACACGCACAGGTTAAAATGACAATTAAAGGTTAATTTCCCACACATGTGGCTTTTTAAATTGCAATTAGTGTCTCACATTGATGTATTGAGCAAGCTAGATACGGAGCCATGGGGAGCAGAAAAGAGCTGTCAACAACGTGCGTAACAAGGTAATGGAATTTTATAAAGATGGAAAAGGATATAAAAAGATATCCAAAGCCTTGAAAATGCCAGGCATCTCAAGCCAAGGTTAGGTAGACTAAGAAATGTTTTACCAACAATTGCCAGAAGAATTGTTCAGGAGACAAAGACACATGAGACACTCTTGGACCTTCCAGCATGACAATTACCCTAAGCACAAGGCCAAGATGACTTTCTAATGGTCACAGTAGAAAAAGGTGAAGGTTCTGGAGTGGCCATCACAATCTCTTGACCTTAATATCCTCGAGCCACTCTGGGGAAATCTGAAACGTGTGGTTCATGCAAGATGACCAACGACTTTGAATGACCTGGAGGCATTTTGCCATAACGAATGGACAGCTACACCACATGCAATAATTTGGGGCCTCACAGACAACTATTACAAATGACTGCACGTTGTCATTGATGCTAAAGTGGGCAATACACAGTATTAAGAACTAAAGGTATGCAGACTTTTGAACAGGGGTCATTTAATTTTGTTCTTTGTTGCCATGTTTTGTTTTATGATTGTGTCATTCTGTTATTACCTACAGTTAAATATGAATCCCATAAGAAATAAAAGATATGTGGTTTGCCTGTTCACTCATGTTTTCTAAAAATTTCTAATTTTCCAAGGGTATGCAAACTTTATAGATGTCTTTATTCACCCCTCTATATACCGTATATTTGAGAAAGAAAGGTTTCTGTGATTGAATAAACTGTGTTCCCAAAAGCAAGTTTTAGTATCATAATCTGGATTTTTTTACCTGTGCTTTAGTCTATTATTGTTTACACCATAGCAAATGTGACTATTATTTCACTTTTTCATTTAACAACTTAATAAATGTACGGAGAGTCACATTACGAAAAGCAATAAGAATCCCATCTTCAGTAGCAATGAAAGGACAAAGGGGAAAAATATTGGCATAGCGACTGGGAAACAAGTGTTTTCCCTGTGGTTTTAATACTCATCTGTCTTTTTGTGCAGCTATCTCCTAGATGGTATTAAAATATTAAGCTTGCCTTGTTTTATTGAAATGGTTCCCATATGGTCTTTGCAACCAAAGCTTACAGAACTGGAGACTAATATTTGTCTTCTGTAATTGTCCCCAGTCCCTTGGATAATCATACATTTAATTCACCCACGCTATGGACGGGTGCCAGGCAGTTGTGGCTAAATCCAGCAGGATGCTATCTATATTTTTATTCTCCATGTGATGGAGTGTCCATTGCTGGCTGAAAGGAATAATTAAGCCCCAGGGAAATATTGCACACTATACTGAGAGGAGTGATGTAAGTTATTTTTTGTATGCAGCAGTATTATTATGGCATAAACCAAATCTTTTAGCCAATCATGCTGGCGCTCGGTTGCTCAATGGGATGCTTCCAAAGAGATCTCAGATCTCCCCAACCAAGCTGGCACTGCCCTGGTTCAGGCATAGAAGATAAATCCGTTACTGCTTATTAACCTCAATGCATAAGGTAGCATAAAGATCATTTTTTAATTAAATGTTTTCCCTTACAAATGCATGAAATGGTGCACCTTCAGCTCCTTGACTCTCAGGAGATGCGTTTGACTGAATGCATGTCCTGCTTACCAGCTCGCTTGTGGAGTGTATACTCACAGAGAGTTTAAATGCTGGCTCATATGAGATTCCCAGGGGATCTAATAAGACCCCACCCCACGTGCAAGTGGATAAAGTGCTCCCATAGATTTCAATGGGAATGTTTTCCTGCTTCCAGTTTGAAAACTGGTGCCGAATGCAGACAGCCAAGGTGGTGTACACAGTGGTTCTGGAGCTGAAGCTTTTTCGAAAGATAAGTGTTTCTGTTTTTTTTATTTTTATTTTTTTAACAGCTAAAGAATGCATAAAAAAGTCCTTGCAAACTACCGCTACTATGCATTCTTCAGTGGTGGGGCTGCATGGGACACTGAAGTAGCTCTTTAAATGTGGCAGTAGTTTTTAGTTTCAAGAAATGGTGCAGTGGTAAATAAGATCATCTCATGATAGAAATGTTAAAATCTTAATATTTTTTATTTAAAAATTATTTCCTTGTGTTGCTTTTTTTGGTAGCTGATCTGGAGGAGAAACAATTCCTCTAACTTCTTATGATTCAGATGGTTCTGTGTGCAACTCAATGAATCCCTACCCCATGGGCTAATAAAAACTCCCCGCTAGACTGCTGACCAGTGGCGTTATATCGCGAAGGATGTTAGCAGAATCTTGTTTCCACTTTGGCAGATATTCATCTAGTTGCGCCAATAAGCAAAAGAGATGCTGATAAGTTGTAGAGGCCATGTTGGACTAGATGACACCTCTGCATACAAACTTCCAGTACAGTTCACATACTCCAATACATACAGTTTACGTACTTAAATAGTATCACTGCCTAGAGGTGGATCAGCTTATCCTGGCGTGGCAAAGGGTGCAATGAGGCCACCCAAGACTCTACGCTCAGCCTGTTGAGAGGCACGTGACCCAAACTTGCTGAAAATTGAAAGTCCTTGCTCCATACATACTGCATGTGCTGGTTAGTAACGTGAAACGTGCATGTGTCCCTGAAAAAAGGCAGATATGGTAACACTTAGACAATGTCACTTTAAAGAAAAATGTAGTACCCTTGCATTGATTTACGGTTAGGCCTTACTTATGTTTACACCTTACTTATGTATACTGTGCTGTGGAACATGGTGGTGCCATGCTTTCTATGGCAGTTACATTTTAGGGACAAATATATTTTTCACATGTTTTATTCACATTTGTGATAATTTTACCAGGAAAGACTATCGCCATCTTTAAATTAATCATATGCATACAAAGAACACATAGCATTATTATAAGCATAAGATTACGGTCATCTACTATAATGAATACGATTTTGTTTTTTTATATCTGTTATTGAACCACACAGAAAAGAGCATCATATCAGCTGGAATCTATTAAACCCTAATGATATTTACTAGCATTCCATCTGCTGTATGACAACACATTGATCAAAAGAGAAATTTGCCATGACTAGAACTGCGAATGTGGGATGTTTATTTCACCATCCAGATCATATTTCTACAAATGGATCACAAAGAGGTTTCCAAATTGCATTTTATCCTCTTTTTTATTTCAGTCAAAAAAGAAACGTTTAAGAGCCAGAAAGGGATACTTCATTAGTACTGGATATAAAATGGCATCCAAACATATGTATAGGACTGATCACATCTTTCTTTTAAGTAAAACTTCCCAGAGACGCTGAAAAACATAACAAAATCAGAATGAACGTCCTGCTGTGCTCGGCCTGTTGCCCTGTACACCTATGGTGCTACACATGGGTAGTAGACCTCGTCTCTATGGCAACCCGGGTGATGCACTTGCAGCCATGTGTATACAAACAATCTCAGCTGTATAAACACAATACCAGCATACTCCCGGAAAAAACAGCAGGTATCACATGATGGTTGCTAAGCAGACAATTTTTTTCAATCTTCCTTTGGATTGCTTTAAAAAAATCTGTTCAGTAAATATAACATCTCCCTAGTCCCTTCCCCATCTAGCCTACATTATCTATGCAGCATCGCAGGGGTTAATGAGAGCCGTCAGGGGTTAAAGGGCCGTTCATTGGTTGGTGGCAGAAGAGGCCCCTGCTGGGGACCAATAGAGTTGCTCGTACAGACCTATAAAATCTTGTCGCCAAAGCCATTCTACAGAAAACAAAGAAAAAAACAAACACGAAGAATGTACACAAATATTCACACAAAGAGTTGGTCGGCGCCCAAGTCTAGTAATTACTCATAAGAATGTACTTATTAGGATGGTTAATTTTGTAAGTCATAACAGATTAGTGTAACCAATCAATATTCTTCAATTACATTTGCTATTTATTACACGTCCCCAGTGATTGCACTACTTTGGTGTTAGGATGTAGGATGTAACAAAGGGGGCATAACAGGGGTGCCTGAACACCTAAAGCCAGCCCAGTCTCACGTATGTTTGGGGTCACTTGTCTGACCCACACCATTCATTTATTAGTTGTAGCGGTGGAGGGTGTGACTGCATGTTAGCGAGGAGGGGGAATTCAAGCAAATACTTGCCCCAGGGCACTGCCTTAAGGAAATAGATATGTGCACAGGGCCCACTTCGTTACTACAGCCATTGGGAGTGAAAATTAGGTTATGTATTAAATCAAAGTAGAATTTAAAATTGGCAAAACACAAACAGTAAAAAAAACCCAATGTACTTTTTCCCCTATTGGATTGCCTATCATTTCTTTTTCGACACTATACATCTTTCTATTACATTCATTTGTAAACACTATTAAGATACTGTTTTTGAAACATGAACATCTAATTCAATTAAACTATCGAAGAGATAAATAAGATGCGTATGTTTTTATGTCTTTTTTTGTATATAGCTCATTATTTTAAATGTACTTACAGTATAATTAAAAAATAAGGTAGCCTCCCTTAAGTTCTTCCTATCCTGTTCCAACTTGGAGACAAGAAGGAGGTGTGGAAGGGGCAATGCTTGGCTTATATAGTGTGGGGGGTAATTTCAAATAGACTTGAGAGGGGTGGGGGGGCGGACTGAATCTAGGGTATAGGGTATGGCCCAAAAACATAAACCAGAACTGGCAATCAGTTCTTAATTATGGACCCTTGACCAGAAATCTAGAGAGTTTTAAGGTATATATTAAAATACCATTGGAGCCCATCTTACACATATTCAGAACATTTTATTTGCATAACATATCTTATTGATTTTATCAGAGAATGTATTACTCATTTTCCTTCTGCTCTATGTTGTTGACACTATACAACTGAAAAAATGCATGCACATTGACATTCTGATTTTCATTCACCAGACGTTCAGCTTTGGGAAATGCCTCAGTAAGTGGAATTCCCAGAGCTAAAGCCGACGGGGTCTTATTTTGTGACTCACAAGTTGTATTTTCGTTGACAATCAATAGGTCCTTGCAAACACAGGGGTTCCCTGACTTGAAATTTGTGATAAACTAAAAAAATAAATAAATACACAGTGCTAAATGGCACATACCACCACCAAAATAAAGAAAATTGAATACAAATCCCCAAAGAAAAATAAACAAAGATGATTCTCCAGATGTAATAAATAGGGTAATTAAGCTCCCAGTCTCTAGGCGGCAGTGATGTCAGACTGAAAGGAATCAAATATACAAAAAGAAAAAGACAGTGCTAAGTTACTCAATGCTACAATATATTTATAGAAAAATAAATGTTATTGAATACATATATAATAAATAAATCAAGATAAATAAACACAATGGAGAGATATGTACCAGAAATAAATACAATATATCAGTGCTATTAGGATATTGTTAGTGCATAAGCACCTATATACACTAAGGTGCTTCATATATTGTAAAACTCACCACAATATTACATATGATATAAAATATAGTCCAATATATGCAACACTTAATTGTGCTTGATTAAGTGGGACTGGGGTCACTAAAGAGCTAGCCATGATAAAATTGCACATGTTAGGACTTTCCCACTATTGAAAACCAATGTATTGTAAAGCAATAAAGAACAGTGAAATGCAAACCATTAATAAAAGTGAAATAGCTGTTTACTGAACCGCTGGAATGCTACAGGGACATCATTTGACTAGTGTTGCAGATATCCAATTAAATATATGTTAATTAATTAGTTTGTGGCTGATCAAGACATCAACTAGAATTACTCTAAAACTATTCAGTCCACATGTTTGTACATAAATTTCCCTCCACGTGACAGGGCAATAACCAGCTTTAGTTACAACTGATTTTTGCAACTGATTATGGCTGCCATGATGGATATTCCCAGACGGTACATAATAATTTGATGTGGTTGTAATTTAATGGCACAATCCTAATACATTTTTTTCATATTCTGCCTATGGGTGCCATTAATATTCTACATATTCTACATATTCTCAACCAAGAAAGCTTTTTAATTATGGTGGTGGAAATGCTCACGTACATCTACAGGTACTTGGAGTAATGTATTTACATAATGTTACTGCCTTAGACCAAAAACATGTGCCTCATTTCACATGCAAGCACGCCTCACCATTTCTGAGCTATCTTTCATTCAAGTTGGAGTGATCTCAGAATGATTGTGTAGATCTAAGCTCCTCTAGCAGAGAATTCTGCAATTGCCTAATTGTAAAAGTGTAAAGTGCAGAAAACCGAGTCAACATATAACTTCAATGTTTTCCTTAGGCCTTTGCTAAATATGTTTCTGGTGCCCATGTCCTCAGTGATGTAAGAGGCATCTATTTTTAAATCTTCATACTGGCCGATCATTTGTTTCCACTCAAACTGGAATTACCCTCTCCTACTACTTGAGAGTAAACAGACTGCCTTATTATCACCAATAATGATGACAAAGACTGCACTCCCGTCTTCTCTACTTTTTGTAGCTCTGACTACTAGAGCCATTCTTCAGATTAATTTTGTTAGATCCTTTTCCACTGGGAAACAGCTGTCAAAATGATTTATGTGTTTAGAGAATCGTTTCTAATCAGCCAAGGATTCTCATATTGTTCAACATCTTGTGTACAACTCACATGGTCAGTTTGTAAGTGTGTGAGTGACGTTGGCCTCCTTGCCACCAGGCATTTGCCCAGTTTGCCAGATGGCAAGTCCAGGCCTGGTATCATATGTTGAACTGATGTCTCACCATAAGATCTTAATAATAACAATAGCTTTACAGATGAAACCACTGTTGTAAACAATATTTAGTACTAAAAGCTTTTCAAACATTCTGGTAGGGCACAGCAGGTGTGTTAGTTACCACCTCCTATTAAGGCCGACAGTAGGATTGCAATACAATCTTTAGAAGGGTCGTGGAAAATTAAGAGAATTACTACAATTTCAAAAGCTCACTAACAACCCATGTATTCAGAGAAGCAACAAATTCCCAATACCAACAGCATCCTAAAGAAGCCATCAGCTATGCCCACCCGCAAGGTCAATTATAGAGTTCTGCACCAGGTCACCTTCACTGCAATCAACTCATCCTCCCCCAAGCTGCCCTTTCATACTGTCTCACATCTCCCGGAAAAATGCAATATACTGTAAGCTCACAAGAGCGGGACCCTCTTCTCCTCCTGTACTAGTATGTTTTAATGTGTGTTAATGTTATGAACATTTGAAATTGTCTGTTACATATTTTCAGTGTCCCGTATTGTAACAGCACTGTGGAATATGTTGGCGCTATATAAATAAACGTAATGTTGTTTTACATGAAATATCCTGACTATGCTTCTTGTGGCTGTCACAAACTGGAAAATATAACAATCTTGAGTATGTTAAGAAAATGGAACACTGAGTGACAATAATAATAACACAAGTGGCAGATGGTTTTTAGTGCTTACAGCTCCATTTTAAAGAAAGTTGCTGCCCTGGGTCTGGGCTACTGCAGCAAGATCCCATATGCACATCTTATCCTAATCTCTTCTAAGTTCTCACCCTCCCACATCAACCTTTCAGATGAAGGCTCATCAGTTCTTTTTCACAGCGATCTCAATAATATTTCCTCTTGTGTGGCTCACCAGGCAGTAAATGATAGATAATTGTCCTAAATGCACCTTGGTACGTTAAGGTTTTTGATTCCCACCTTGCGATTTGGCCTTCTCTGAAGTAGCATTTCCTTTATGGACTTTAAGCTTGTAGGAGAACGGCCTTCTACTCCTTCCGTACAACAACTGCTTTTCTAAGATCATTGCTGATGTCTTGAAACCATTATTTATGCACCGAATAAGAGCAAAGGTGCAAACAAAAGTGGTGGGAAACAAGTCATCACGTTAAACAAACATCACAACACTTGGGACGTAAATAGTCACAGAATCTCCACCGCAGAAACTTGATCGCTAAGAGCGCAGATAGAAAGAAACCTTTTAGAGTATTTAGCTGATACTAAAGGCTAGATTTGCCCTTTTCTTGATACATGTTATTATTGTTAAACCTAAGGCAGAGCACAGCTGCAATTACCGTTACTGTGCGTGCAGAATTCACTGGTGGGAAAGTGTTTGGTATTCTGTAGTAGTCACACAGTGAAGAGGCTGCCTTTCTCCCCCTGACATCTAATGCTTTGGTACATCGAAGTTTTTCTGGATATTGTGCCTCCCTGCAGGTGTAATTAATTAAACTGAAATGTCAAACAAGCAGAGTGAGAACAGATATCTACACTTTCAAGTTAACCATAGCGACAGGCGGCAGGGTAAAAGAATCCACTAATCTATTATTAGGGTAAGCATTTTGTTTTCTTAATGGGATGTTCTGTTTTAACCATATTGTAACATATTTGGAAAATGCGTTAGATGACAAGGTGTACGCTGGTCAAACCACAGCAGAGAAATTAACTGCCCCTATATTCACCAATATATACCTCTTTCCCAGGTCTTTTAATGCAATCAATGAAGAGTAACAAACTCCATCTCCCATTTCAAATGTTTGTGTTGCCTTATAGTGTAGGGGAACACTCAGGGGCCATTAACCCCTTCACAACCAATAATGTACCAGGTACATCATGAAAGTATGTCCTTACAGGACCAATGACGTAACTGGTATATCATGTGTAAAAAAAAGTCCCATGAAGCAAAACTGTCAGTCTACCACAGATCCCCCACTTTTCTGTACACAGCACAGAGACATTTACTACATTGTAAGCTTGCAAGAGTAGTGAGCTCTCCTCCTTTTGTTATCGTGTGTAATTTGAAATGATTTAGTTGACTCTGTTGTAACAGCGGTATGGAATCTGCTGGTGCTATATAAATACATGTAACAAAATGTAATCACAGAGCTGTCTTTCTCCCTTTGAATATGAACTGGAGAGAGACAGAGAACAATTTTAAAAAAATGTCTTACATATATGAATACAGCCCTAATTGTCTCGAAAAAAAAGTGTGGGCACACTTAATGAATGAGGGACATAATGGTTGAAGAAGGACATGGTAACAACATGAAAATTGCTCTGGTCCTATAGAGTAAAAAACTCATGGTCCTTAAGGGGTTAATCAAGCCTAAGTTGTCAGGGGGGGGCTCAGGCCAACAGCGCCACAGCGCTACCCAATTTGCCACTCCAGCGGGGTCCTGCAGTGTGTGTCAGAACATATCTCGTTTAACAGACACTGGCCTTAAAGTGCCCTAAATTCCCAGTCAACCACTTAACAAACAATACAAACCAGATACAATTAAACTAAAACAACATAAAGGGTGAAGTGTAAAAGTTGTTTTCCCGTGGGCCTAGTAGATCTAATATTGAGTTAAAAACCACAGCTCAATTTGCCTGCGCCATGCAGACTAATAACCATATAAATGATCAGGATCCATATATGAGTATTTGTGTGTGTATGTAGGTATATATATTCTATATATATAAATTTTTGGTAAACAGGAGAAGACACGACAAGACCGGCAGAAAACTTTTTTTTTAAAACCACTTTAGTATTTTTAGCTGGGGGTATAGGAATAAAGCTGCTGCTGGTCACCAGATTACACAGCGCTAATGGTAAATGCATTCAGCTGTATCTTTGTACCTTACATGTCCACCTATACTGTATCTCTGTAGCACCTGTCTCTCCTCTGCTCTCTTTTTGTTTTCTCCCCCTTTTGCCTATGCTTTTGTCTCCCATTTTTATACTGTATTTTTTAGGGAGAGCTACTAGTGGGTTATGAGTAAAAAAAATGAGATCCAATCACCAGCTGTGGCAATAGGACTAAATTTAAATTGTTCAGACAGAATCGGCTTTTCACACATACAACTAGGTTTGTCATTTTTTGAAAATGCAATTACAAAGAAACTCTTTTGGAGTACTTAATATTTTGTCTGCCCGTGGTCCACAAAAAATGTCAACACTTATGATACTATTTCATTCTAGGAGAAGGACACTGTTAGTATTTTTTTTTAAATACAACACTAAATACACATTTTATTAATGCTGAATGAATATATACTGATGTTAAAATGTTGTGGTTGGGAATTATGAAAAACATTTATAACCCCAAAAAGACATAGATTCTCCTTGTATTTGTCAGTATTACTGTCCGCTTTGCTAGAGAGAGCCATCCTTCCATGCCGTGTCCTTGTGTAGTTTCATGCCAATGCTGGCTGATGCCTGGAGTCTGGAACAGCACATAAATCCTTAATCTCAACAAGTTATGAAATGCATGTTCATCACCAGACTTGCTGACACAATGAGATCTGCAATCTGCAAGCCTCGAGACGTGAAACAAATGGGATGCTTGGCCAAAGAAAGAAATATATAACCAACATGATGAATCACAATATGATGATTCAGCTAGTTGTGAAGGTTCATACTTTTGGTTTTCAACAAAAAGCATTTATGTTCATACCATTGCTTCATGTCATCTATTAAGCAGAAAGGTGCTCATACGTGATTGATATGGAAAGCATTTCAGGGTGATGTTTCTTTCTCCATGTTTTGTACATCTTCAGAGACAGTCGGAAGACTTGCAGCAGGGTGTGCTGCCCATATCTCTCCCCTCTTATGGCATAGTGGCTTTGTAAAGGGACTAACCCTACAAAGCGTTTAGTGAATAGGGAGTGGGAGAAAAGTGGGCATTAAAAAAGTGGGGAATGGAAGAAAAGTGGGAGTAGGTGGGGAGTGGACATGGCCAAATGCCACTCCAATACATGGAGAAAGAAGAAAGTGGCCTAGGGAAGCAACACTTCACTGGGAGACAATAAGAGTTCCCAAGTATTTCATGCATTCAGCCATTCATTGACAACTGCTCTATTAGTATAATAATGGCTTCAATAGAAAGACAGTGAAACGGTCATCACGCCCTAATCCTGTGAATAATACCGGTAGTTTGAAAAATAAAGTCCTCTTCATGTATTGTATAATTCTTCTATTTTATATATACCTTATGTATTTTGTAACAACAGTATATATTATTTTTATGGTATTGAAGTAAATCAACATAGATAGCTGTTGAGGCAAGGCCTGTCAGTTCTAGCCATTATTTCATGCAACGCTGAAATTTATACTTATTGATTTAGAGTAAAGTGACACAATAAAGCACAGTATATTCCCCTCCTCTAGGGATCAATATTATTATCATTGTTAGAAGACTGTCTGTGGTACAAATCAAATAAATTCCAACCAATAAAATGAGTAAATACATATATTGAATATATTTATGGAGAGCTTTTAGTATTCATTCATAAGCTTATAGGGTGGAGGAATGGGGAAGAACAATATATTTTTTTAAAATTTATATTTCCCACCGGCAACATCTGTTTTACAGGATCACATGTGGTAAATTCTGGTTCTTAACCCATATTCTAGGCGTGTTTTAAGAATGTGACATCAATAAGCAAAACTGCATACTTTTATTCGATATGTTGAGCTGCACAATATAATATTTAAAAATAATACATGAAACATATTTTAGGAAATATTAAATATTATATTATTAATAATAATATATTATTATATTAAATTAAATTATTAAATATCCCCTAAACCAGGCAGCAGGGAAATAGCTGGGTTTCATCGAGAGTCTCCAGGTAAAGTGCTGCTTCTCCGGGCACCAGGTTACTTCTCAATCATTAGGCAGGGGAACTTAATTAGTCACCCCCATTACCTACTGATTCACAACTATTTTTGTCCCATCCTGCTTACTCTCCACCCCCATCCAACCCATTTAAAGGCTAACAGGGGCTAGCCCTGCCATCTAATTGTGGACACATTCTAAAGAGAACCTGAAGGTCAACCTCAAGAGTATCACACACTAATCCGATCTGCCTCTCCTCAGATGTGTAGACCTGATCTACACCAAGGTTCATATTTTCTGTCCTTCTTACTAAGTCAAATTCTCCAGCTTCTATATCATGTCCTATTCTACCATATAACCAACACAGCCTTCATATTATCTCTCTTTTACCAGATCACCTTATAGTAACCTCTGTATCGTCGCCACCAGCCCCTATCCTGTCCCCACCAGCGCCTGCATTGTCCACATCAGCCCCTGGCATGTGAACCCCAGCCCACGTCATGCCCAATCAGCCCATACCATGCCCCATGAGCCCATGTAATGCCCTCATTGTCCTCTTTAGCCCATGCCATGTCTCCCCAGACCCTACCATCCCCTGCCATCTCCCTATCAACCCCTGTTTTGTCCTCACCAGCATCTCTATTCCCCCTACTCCACAACTTGCCTACCTTTTTTCGTGAGAGGGGCTCAGAAGCGGATGGATCACATAAAGCATTTGTGATACAGCCACGGGGGACCTATGGCAACCTCACAGACTTGGGCTTTCCATTAAATTGAACCAGTGATCTTATGACCTCTCTGTCACCTGGCTCCATGGGAGTGTGCCCTTGCTAAGTGAGCGCCTGGGTGCAGTGCACGCGCTGCTCCCCCTTAGCACAGGCTTGCCTTAATGTCATAACATGTTACTTTACAATTTGAATGTTATTCATTTTCACTGTCCCCCACTTTAATAGCACTACGAAACCTGCTGGAGCTCTATAAATAAACATAATGTAATAATGTCAAGGGGTAGGAGCAGGCCGAGTTCAAGCAAGGTGAAAAGTTAGCCAAGCTAAAAAAAAACAAACAAGAAAGCAATACAGAATAAATCACCAAAACTATTACACCACACAGGTAAGGAAGGAAATGCCACATCAGTATTAAGCAGGAAAACACTGACTATCCCAACCAGCCCCTTGAACATGGCCCTTTGGGAAGCTGATCATTCAATAGGATGATCTGCTGCGGGTAACTCAGCAGATTGCTATTGCCCTCCTAGAGCCAAAATATACCCCTGCTGCCAACCATTGACCAGCTTACTAAGGCTGAATATTTTATTAGTTTGAGACCCAGCAGCTACAGAACCAGAGATAAATTATTGTTATTCACTTGCTTGTAGATTGCGCCAGATGGTCAGTCCTGTTATAAATCATTGTTACACAATTAATTATGACACTGTTATTAAACAGCTGAAACATGTAGGACCACCAAAGAGGACACAGTGACTTTAAACACACTTTGACCTATTAGCCCTGCACTCTAATAAATACATTACATTTATGTAATGAAAATGAATGACTTCCTCTCATCCCACATGTTAGGCCACCCTTACTAACAACCAAGGTTCCCCATTCATAATATAGAGGAAGGAGGCTGCTGACAAGACTTTTTGCCTAGGCCAGCAGTCATGTCCCCCTTCCTTATTGGTCCAGGGGGGGCCTTTATTAAAAGCTATTGTTTTTGATGCAAAGGTTCAAAAAATGCTTTTGCTAAAGGCCAGGTACTGCATTCCGTGATGCACAATTTGGCTGCAAAACGTCTTACGCATCCGTTCTGCGCCTTACGAAAGCTTATCCATTAAACATGACAAAATCTCCTCTGGCTCTGAGCATTTTGCAGGGTGATTAAAGCGCGTTGTATTATGCAAATAAAAGGCCGAATTCCAAGATGACTGCAACCTTCAGGGATGAACAATTTCCAGTTCCCTGGCAGGAATCCTGAAACCGTTAAGTTAATTGAGCTATTTAAATCTGCAGTCAATTATAGCAACTTTCAACGTCTGTGCTGCCGAAATTGGTAGCTTAACTGTAAGTGCATTGAGAAAAACGACATCTTTAAATGTGAAGACTTTTTGAGGTTTCTAGCCACCACATCAATCACAGGGGATGACACGGGAAAAGTTCCTGAGCTTGGAACCTCACGTAAAAGGGAACTATAATGTTTGAATAGACAGCCATTTCTGAACAGTTATGCTGTTCTCAATCTATTTTAAAAAATTTTTTTTAGAAAGTTCACACGTTCCTGGAGCTCCATATATAATGGGTACGGAGATATGTCTTTCTGTCTGTCCACCTACCTATCGATATATCCAGAGAAAAAATAGTTGCTTTCTTTTGTCTGACAAATATTAGAAGGCATGTAAATGAACTAAATGAAACAAAAACTGGAAGTTTTACTAATGTAAATTCTACTCTGCCGCAGTAAACCAATTACTGAAATGATTTCATTAATTAGAAACATTATTAGGAGATTAAATGGAATAGATTCCTGGACACTGGTGATTTTTGGTATAAATCCTAGTTGAACGTATAATAGGAATGTCACGACTGTGGTGCCACCACGTGACCCAACACAACTTGTCCTCTGCTGTCAGGAGACACTGTGCTCAACCTTTGCATGCTCAATAACCCATTCACGAATAGAGTTCACAGGCCACCAGAGACAGATACAGGCCTGTGGGGTCCCCTAGGCCCTAGGTAGTACATCCACCTTACCACAACTGTAACGCAGACACACACAAAGTGTCCCTGTTGAGCACCAGCCTCTTGGCTACAGTAACCTACACGGTGCAGTTACTGCCATGCGGCCAGTGATGGTGTGTTGGCAAATAATACGTTAGAGCATGCGCAAAGTGTGCGAACCACGTTTGTTTTAATAAGACAACCTATGAATCTTCTCACTTAAAGGAACAGATAAAAAGTTATAGTTCTGCAACTTTTTACTCTGCCGGCTGATCAGGGGAGATTAGAGGAATGTATACACTGTCAATAATTTTCACAAAAAAAATATTTTTAATGAAAGTTCATTTGCGATTTACTAATACGAAAAAAATGGTAAGGTGTCTCAATCTTTTTGGAGAGTACTATATGTACCATGTTAATGTGGGCATCCTATGTTGTAGAGTACTTGTGTCAACATATCACTGGCCTATATATCCTTTATATATTCCATCTACTGATCAGATCCGTTTCGGCTTTTGGAATTGTAGTATAACAAGTCAAACGTGCTTAGAAATAAATTGAATTGATCCACAGATTTTATTTGCAGTCCTCATTATGGGGCAAAAGATCTCATTCAATTTCTCCTCCCAACCGTCTGCTGTGATATTTTGTAACTGAATCGATTATACATGGCCAGGTTTAACTCTTCGAACAGTTAGTGCTTCTGGCAGAGAACCGAGGCTGTGGACATGCATAGAAGACAGAATTTATTCGGAATACTTATACTAGGAAACTGCAAGTTTAAATAGGGTATTATTTCATCCTTTGTACCAAGAATGTAGTTATAATTGGATGTTTTTGAATAATCTGTTATGTATATAGTGCCAGGCCTGTCCAAAAAGTTGACAAAAATGTAGACAAAACGTATCGAGGGTCCTGATCCTTAGGTCCTGTGTCTTGTGGTGCTAGCTTGGCCGGGCAGTAGGACTATCTGCTGGTAAAGCGTTTACTTATTGGTCTATTCAGATTTATATATATATATATATATATATATATTGATTTTTGGGGGATTTTTATTTTTATTGCAGAGTTTTGTTCTGTTTCGAATATACATATATAGTGTCCTTTTATGTTATTTTTACACATTAGAGATGTATTTGATGGAATGGAAAATGCCAAGCTTTCAGCCTAAAGGCTTAAGAACAAACACAGAGGAAAAGCAGTTTGTATGTATTTGTGCAGCCGCCATCTAATCACTTCTTCCCACTCCACAGGGGTTGATTCACCTACCCTCAGGGCTTGTCAGCCCAGGAAACCGATGGATAAAACGGTTTTGCGTTACTCTGACCAGAACAAGTATAGGTATTCTTAACAGCTTATGGGTACAGAAAGAACATAGGCTGGTGCAGTAGTCACCTTTCTGCAGCCTGAGTCTACTTCTTCAAACTTCCCTCTCCATGCCCTATGAGTAGATTAGTGCGCCTATAATGAAGAAACAATAAATACTCTCATACACATTCAAAAACTTTTTTTTGGCCATAAAAACCCAAGTCTTAATAAGTGGGTTTTTTATGTCAGACTGGTTATGTACACTTTTGGGCATGATTCAGCGGGGCTTGGTTTAATGACCGGCCTTAACTTAATAAAGTGGGTGAAAAATGCATGGTTTACATACAATACATGCATACAAAACAGTGATGATGTACAAATGATGATGAGTAGGGTGTTCGTTTACTATATATGTAAAAAGCATGTCTGTCATGCAGTTTCTTGGAATATTTTATGGCTTTTTTTAGCTTAATTGCTTTGATCTTAATTGGTTGCCAGGAGGTTTTCTTTGATCCTATTTGACAAGTAGTGATTTTTTAGTTGAAAATACAGCATGTTGTGCTAAACGTGTAGATGTGATTGAATGATTAGTTCAAGTTACTTGACTATGTGATCTGGGCGTTGAATCGCTTGTTACTTACAGAAACAATTCAGAGCATGTTTCTGTAATATTACCCACCTATATAACCTTTTTACTCAGAACTGCCCCTTCTCCTCAGGGAACTGGGAGATCAAAATGTAAGCTGTTTGTGTGCAGTGTACATATTAAGACCAAATACCAATATAAGCTTTTTATTGCTTTGAAACAAGTGAGAGCTGACACCATCAAACTCTAGCGTGCATACATTCATATATTCATATATATCCCCTCCTTTACCCACTCACCTCACCCATAGCTTTGTTTCTTGAGCACATTGTGCAAGCAGCCTTGTTTTTACTGGGGGGTCACATAACATTCCATTATTTAACCCTTTATGCTCTGCATGCCTGCCCTGCCCTATGGCCCATGCTGTCATGCAGTGAAATTAGAGTGTCATGTAGTGTGCCCTGTGGATTTCAAAAATATGCAATTACCTATACATGTGGGGTATTTTCTAATCAGGTGGGGCAACTGAATACATTTTGGTGATTTTTTTTTTGTGCACTTGCACCTAACCTGCAAAAATGCTAACCAATCCAGAAACAAGAGCCAGAAACTGTCAGTAAAATACCCCAGGTTGTCTGCTTTAGTAATAGATCCATTTCCAGAATGAATATATTTATGGGTATTTTAGAGTGACACTCATAGCAAAATCATACAAAAATGTGACTTTTTCCACTTTATCATATATTATTCAAGTGTTGGCCCTGTCTGTCCTTTATAAAATTATGTATAATTTGTATTGGTACAGTACAAATTAAAAAGGGGAAAAACATAAAAGGTTGAAGGTTTTGGAAAACAGAGTACCCTCAGTAAAGAATTGTTTAATTTGTCAACCAGTAGAGGGCACCAATCCTTGTTACTCCTTTACTACCCACTATGCTTAACTGGATTAGTTGAAATGTTTCCATTCTCTCTTTCCTCCACCCCATTTCTTCTAGATTGCAGGCTTGTAAGCAGGACCGTATTTACTTAATGCATCGGTGTGTCTTAGTCTGTCAATTCTAGTTTTGTCATAACTCTTAATATATGCATTCTATGAAATGCTGCATAGCACTTTGGCACTATATATAATAAAATATAATAATAATAAAGTCCAGCAAAAAGTACTCTGGAAATCTTGATGAAGGTCAGTCTACCAGTTGTTTTTTCTTCTTGGAATACTTTATTGTTAGAAGGGCTGTTAATACATACCCAAAATCACATGCCAACCAGCTCAGGACAAGCAAATGCTAAATTTCCCGTTTTCAACCTTAAAGTAATTCCTTTAGTGTATTATCTTGTTTTCTAATAAACCATCTGTTGATGAGACTCTTGCAGCATTCCGACTAAGTGCAGAGAGCCAGTTACTTTCATGAAGATCAGGCACGTCAGAGTTAGTCACTTAGGTTTACTAGCACATTCCCTATCATTGATGACATTGAACTCATTTGTAAGCTACAGTGGCAAGAAACAGTCAGCGAACCCTTTGGAATTACAAAGTTTTTATGTATAAATGCCTAACTACGAATGGCATAACAAGTGCACCGCATAACCACATGAAAAAACCACATGATTTGCTGCTTCAGGGCTTGGACAGCTTGTCATCATTGAGGGGACAATGATCAAGGTATCATAGAGGAGAATGTCAGGGTGGCTGTCCATCAGTGGCTGATGCCACTGTGTATATTATATTAAAAAATATTATATTTAATCTGTTACAATTCTAATTCTATTGCTCTTTTCACTCAACAGTTGGCTGGTCCTCTTGCTTGTTCCAAACTTGTCACTTTGTAGGTCTATAGAACTGTGCTCTGCGCTACAAAAAATGATAAGTGCTTCCAGGCATGACAGGGTTACATAATAAAACAGGACTGGCAAAGGAAGAAGATGGTAATTCTCCCCAGGGCTCCAGTCCCTTGACTATAGCATCTTTGTCTTCCTACAGTTTCTACGTGGGCAAAGACCTTCAAATTCTGGATGTCAGATGTGGTTTTGACGTACTACTACGTGCCATGATATGTGAATTCTTTCATCTGTGCCCTTAGTATTCAAATCTGCCATATTCAAATCTTATACCACATGGGATATACTATATAAAACTACATGTAGGTACTTACACATTAAGGAAAATACATGAATATCTACAGTGCATTCACAGTGGGTAGGAGATGCGAAAGAATGTTACCAGTACAGAATTCAGTAGAAACGGGCAGCACAAGATTTTTAAAGTAATACAATTTAGGTTTTCCCATCACTAACATAATACACAATATTATTAACACACAAACCGAGGATGGCAAGAAATTACATATGATGAAACAATAACTACCGTATGTGCCATGCATGCATACCCCCACCACTTTCCAATAGGGGCACCATATAGAGGACCTAAGCTGCTTATATGGTAGATATAAGACAGAGAAAAATGGTCCAGCATTTAAAGCAGATCTGTAAAAATCATACATTTTACAATGAAGTACAACAAATTAACGTTATGTTGCTAAATTAAAAAAGGCAGTATGTTCTGGATCTTATCTGTATCACATGAGCAGCTTTCTTAACTTCTTGTTCTTTTGCTTGCGTGATTATTCACTGCCGTTAAGTAAACTGAATACTTACTTTAAACCAATCACGTCAATTATACCAATTGAAAAAATTAGTCTAAAGTTGTCAAAGTTAAATTATAACTTCAATTAAAACTTACAGTTTACAACGAAAGGCTTGGTACAGCAGCAGATGGCACAGAATCTGTGTAAGGATCTTGTCACCTTTGGAGCTTTTAGCATCATTATAGTGGAACTGTCACTGCTAATGCTCTAAGCATAACTAAACTCATTAATTAAAACTGCCTGTGCCTAGCCTGCGCTTTTGTTTGTCAATCAGAATAATTATTTTGAAGATATTTCATTTAAAAGTTAGCCTTATGGAAGTTGAGACTGGTGGCTGCACGTGGCAGTGCCAGGATTATTTAATCGGGCTTTTTTTCCTGATAATTTATTTCTTCTTCTTAACTCGCCACTACAAAACCCGCCTGAACCTACAAACAGCAACTTAGCAGTAAGTAGATAGGAGACTGATAAATAATCATGAAATCATGAGAAAAGGAAGCTAAGGTTATCCAAGGTTAAATGCATATAATGGCCTTGGGTGTCAGTTCAGACTCTCTTTCACAAACTGGGCAGATTGCCCAAACTGGCCCATCTACGATATAGATGCCTTTGCCTCCATAAAACACTTTGCCATGTGTCCTTAGTAGTTGTAACCGGCATTACATATGTGTATTAAGTATCTAGAACTGTAAAACAAAGCATATGATTTGGTTCCTTTAAACGTGGGTGTATTACTTGTTCTTTGGATTTGTAGATTTGTCCTCATTAAGTTGTTTCCACTTTTGCAATGTTCTCATCCTTTGAGTAGAAGCAGTTCTGCATATGTAACAAAGGGGAGAGGAGACATAACATGAGTTAGCTTTGTCAACATTTTCACATATCTCATCTCATCATGGTGAAATACCTTCTTTTAGTTCAAATATCTCCAATAAGTAGACCCTAACCTTCGGTTAAGTTATTATTCCCCATTGGGCTCTATACAGTCTTGGATTTCAGATCATACTAGATCCAAGAGGGTTTCAACAACAGGTACTATTCATATGCAGAGCCCTTTATACGTCATAAACAGACACTACACGATATAATACATTATAGACTTCCTGTAGACTTCCTTAACTGCATCCTTGGAATGCCTCTGGGTTCTAACAGGGGTGATGAGAAGAGAAGGGAATTCTGAATAAGAAGAGAATGTACTTCTTACTTTAAACCAACCATTTCAATTATACCAATAGAAAACCAAAGAGTGAAGCTGTGGAAAGCTTAAATAAATCAATTAATTTAAAAAAGTTGACAGTGTCCCATCAAACAAATCCACTCATAGTTAACATTTCCATTCCTGCATTCAACAGTGCATATCAATTATTTGCCTATTTTTTTTTTTTATTTAATGACTTCTCTTCAAATATAATAAACATATTGGCAACAGAAACAACACAATATCTGTTTTCGTCATGTAGCAAGTCCTTTGATTTTTATTTCTCCCTCTTGCATTCTGCAATGATACTGAGAAATGTGCATATTAGTTTTAAGCAGAAAATTCCATGAAAATGCTTGCAGACGTTCCAGAGTTTTCAGCAGATAAGTCAGTCAACTTTAAGACACGCATGATTGCGGTTAACAAGGCCTAGCTTTGGTACCAGGATGCTACAAATGCTTTAAGCTGTGAATTCCATCTGCAGATATGTAAACATAGGAGACGGTTCCAAGTGCTCTACAATGAGTCACTCCAACGTTCTCACTGACAAAAAGCTGTGAGAAGACCAGGAAACTGAAAAAAAAAGTACATGTCAGCGTGGGAAGGGATCATGTGGGGCAAGATGCCCTGACCCTGTATTTTGCCTGAAATCCTTCTACAAAACGTAAGCAACTTGTACCACAAGAGCCCAAACAAAAATGATTATGCATCTCAGCCTATAGCACGTGGCCTAATAATGCTCAAGTTAGAACTTGCTGCTATTGACATAATGGTTGACAGAACAAATACAATCGACAAAAAAAAAGAATAACTAATTTATTATTTCATATAAACGTTACACTTCTGCGCCTTTAAGTAAGGTATAGCTCCATTATAAACTGACATATTGACAAGTAAAAGTCTGCAGTCGTCAAAGAAACAGCATTAAATTATAACTTCAATTAAAAGTTACAGTTTGCAACAAAAGGCAGATGGCACGGGATTGTTAAAGCTTTTAGCATAACTAAAATAATTAAAACTGCCTATAGTCTGTATTTTTGGTTGTCAATCATTATAATTATTTTGATATTTCGTTATGATAAAAGTTAACCTTATGAAAAGTATTTGTCCCGATAATTTCTGTCTTCTTCTTACTCCACCGTTACAATTCCTGCCTTAACCTACAAACAACAATCGGCAGCATTACAGTGAACAGGCAAAAGACTGAGAAAAAGAAAGCTATGATTATCCAGGGTCAAGTGCATATTCTGGCCTAGGCCTTGGGTGTTTGTTCAGACCCTCTTTCACAAAACCAGGGGCAGATCGCCTAAACCGGACCATCTCTGCTATGGAGGACTGTGCCGAGACGGCACGGCCTCCATAGCATACTGTACCACGTGTCCTTAGTGGCGGTACTCATTAAGTGTTTTTTTTATATATTTTTTAATACAGCATAACATATGGTTTTTTTTAGTAAACACAACTGTAAAAGTGTCAGATCCACTTGGTTCATATAAACTTAAGAGGGTAACTTCTTGTATATAGGAATATTTGTTTTCCGCTTTTACAAAGTTCTCGTCCCTCGAGTGGAAGCTGATCTGTCTGCGCATGTAAGAGGGAGAGGAGAAGTAACACGAGAACAGAAAATGTATCGCAATGCTACTTCTTTCAACAATTGCCACATATCTTTCCTATGGTAAAATACTTTTTCACTCAAATATCTCCAAAGTAATTAAACTAACAGCTCAGGTAGGTTTTATATGTCTGTGACAAAAGTTATCAGGATTATTTCTGTGGGACAAATTCGATGACCTTCACAAAGGCTGTTACTGTATACCACTGCCACTAATGCATCTTTTAGAGAACATCACATTATAGTGTCACTTAGTAAATTGATCTATCAAATGTAGGAGCTGGGAGAATCACGGACACTCTTATCTGGGACTGAGATTCTATAGAAACAAAAGCCAGGAGCACTGATGTGAAAATATTAGAAGTCATAAAACATCACTTTGGTATTTGGGAGAGATACTGGTTGAACTAAAGTATTATGATATGTTAAATGATTAAAAGGTGTAACAATATACCGTACTCACTTTACTTTATAAAAAGTAAAGGAATTATTTGCTTCCCTTTATTGTGGCAAAAGTAAAAAAAAATAATTTCACTATCTGGAATATCTAGGCAGCCATTCTGCGTTTAAATGTTGCTGGATTCTGTTGATTGGGAGGGCAGAGGAGACGTGTGTGAGTGTAAGTGTGTGTGTTTTGTGTGACTGTGTTTGTGTGAATTGGGAAGAGAGCTCTCAGTTATAGCATTTTTCCCAGGTTGGTTTTCAGCCTGAGAATATTTAATTTTAATCTTGTCCTGCAATCTTACGATTTCCTCTAGCTCTTAATGGAACATGTATTCTAAAAATAGCCCTTGGGGGTCATTAAACTGACAGCGCCCTGTAAGTGTCCAAACCGAATAACTCACAACTCGGATAAATCATGCCGTAGAATCCAGATGTGATTTAAACGAAAAGAAACAATGCAATACATGTTTTTGGAGAAAGACTGCCTGCTCTATTGTGGGAAGATCCCTTGTAAGAATCTTCCCAGAGGATACTGCACATGTCTTTAAATAGAACTGTCCCAGTCAGAAAATAAAAATGACATCATATCCTACAGGCATAAACACTGGGGGGGGGTCTGAAACCAGACCCCACAGCTTGAAAGACCCTGTTTTTTTCCAGGTAAAAATTCCCCAGAAGGATTAACAATCACCCCAAAGGGACTTTGCGGGAGAGTTGCTGTTAAAAATGATAAAAGTCTAATCTAGAAAAGTGTATCCTGCAAGAAGGGCTGAACTCAAACACAAGCGGTGGAAAATAATTATGCACACATTAAAGAATGTAATACATATGATGACAACTGGTTTTTAATTTATTTATTATTTATCATTGGTAACATGTCCTATTTTGTTTGCTTGCCATGCTTGTAGTAGTGGTGGGATTTGTGTGGTGATGCAGGAGAAGTTAACAAATGCCTTTGAGAACAAATCCAAAGGAAGAGGACAGAGACTTGTAACCATATCTGGACCTTCATTGTGTTTTATATTTAGGATACCACGTGTGTTTCAATTCCCTTAATGTATTAACCCTTATTACATTTGCTGCAATGCTGATCCACTTATCTACAACCTTTTCGGGGTAGTAAAACATCCTTGCATTAAACCCTTAACCCTTCTAGATTATGACCTCCTATCCTCCTATCCTCACACTCCCTAAATAAAAAAATATAATAAAAGCGTAATGAAAAAAGTGAATTTATTATTTTTGTTTTGCATTTATTTCAAATAGAAAATTGGCCTGACCAGCATTTGTGGAATACAACTCCCATCATACTCAGCCAGAATACTGATGAGAGAGACTAGAGTTGCATTTGTCCTAAAAACCAGGTGCACCAGTGGTGCATAAAGGGTACCATTTAGGGTCATGTTGTGTATTGTCTTTTTAGCATGTATTTGTTTTTTTTGCATGATTATCAAAGTTAACCCCTTTTCATCTGTAATGCTGTGTACCGTGACCTGCTTGGGTTACACGTGCAATTTACATGTACTACATGTTCTTTGGCTATAGCAAAACCATGACAATTGACCTGGCCTCTAGAAGAGGGAAATGTGTTAAAAGTCATTTGCACCCAGAGGGTTAAATCATGAGACACAATTACTTCCAAGTCCCTTATGAGTAGTTGACAGTACAGTCATTTTAATGCTATATTCCGTCTGCGTTACTTTGCATTTATGAACATTATACAGCAGTTGCCACTATTTATCCATTCTTCATTCCATTTGACAAAATAATTTGCCATATGGCTTATTCCTTAAGGAATAACACATTTAATGCAGTTCTTTGTATTATCTGCACTAAAACATCTTTATTATTATTATGTTTTTTGTTTACATAGCCTCAACAGTTTACGCACCACTTCATACAATACATACAAAACTAGACTTGACAGCCTAAGAAAAAAAAGAGGGTCCTGCTCACAAGTTTACAATCCTGACTGATCTTTTCTAATATCACAAACAAAAACATTGAACGGATAAGTGCCACTCTTTTTTAAGTGCCTATAGCCTGTGACTTATTCCTACACTAAACCTCATGGGATACCCGACCCTGGATGCCCCCTGCTTACAATGCCGGAGAGGGCAATTAGAGAAACCACAAACTATTTGGTGTGCAGTGTTGTTTTCCCCTTAATTTACTCATTTTTGATGATTTAGTGGTCTGGAAGCCACAGTCCACAATAGCTGGAATAAAGAAGCTATATGTAATGTTACATTGTGTCATTTTATTACATGTTTGATCCATACCTCACTAAGTCGTTATCTACCACTGAGAACTAAACATACATTTTTAACCCCTTAAGGACAATGGGCGGTCCCTAAACCCATTGAAAACAATGCATTTTGAGCCCGTACATGTACGGGTTTTGTCATTAAGGGGTTAATCTAAACGCTACTACAGCCAGGTCTATGTGCCTCCTAGTCTTCTCTGGTAGAAAGTGTTTAAATTGCTCTGCCCAGAGATGATAGTGAGATGACATCCCGTGGAACACAGATTAGCAGATTCGGTTCCTGTCCTCCTAGTTGTTTATGTGAAGATTTCTCTGTTCACGATAGAGGGAAATTTATGAGTGACCTTCATCAGAAGTGTTCTCAGAAGATGTAAACTCAGCAAAAAGCAAGTATATGAAATCACAAGGGAACCACAAATTTATAACCATTTTACAGGATTGCTGTTGAGAAAATCTTGGTGCAGGATATTTAAAAGAAACACCTTCACTTCCATGACGGTTCAAAGTAGACATCAAGTTAGCAGTATTTCCCAAGGCTGGATATGTCCGGCAATCAGTAGGATTTCCCCATCAAATCACAGTCCTGATATACCTGTACAAGAATAACCATTTAAATGCCGAGTGGGTGCTCGGATAACTTGAACCCGACAATTTATTGCCCACCCATTACTGGAAAAGTTTAACATGTTTACCTAAAGCCTTGATAATCTTTGGTTGACTTAAAATAATTATGTTGCGAGAATGTATGCATTTAAGAAAAAAAATGCCAGTTGATTCAGTGGATGGAATGCAGCTGGAAGATACATTAAACTGTTATCAAATCTAATAAATTACCTTCAGAAATTAAATATCATATCAGAGATAATATACAAAATTAATATAAAAGTCACAATTACTCTTTTTAGCAGTAAAAAGGTATGTTGGATAATTTTCTTTACTCCCACTGTGAAGCTTCTTTACAGTGTATAAGAAGTCACTGCATAGCTGCCACTTCCACCGTGGTCTGCACTGCATTTGAAAAGCCAAAATTCAGTACAGTGCATGCAATAAAGGAGTGCAGGTATAGGACATAAAGCTGATAAATGAAACAAACAATCCGCAGTTACTTGCCCTCGATATTTAATAAAGTAACGCTTATGAGTACGTGCTAGTATAAGCGATAAATGTGTTAAGCCTCAGTTGACCTATACCCACCTGTAAGCATGAAGTTACTTTATTAAATATCAAGGACAAGTGAGTGCGAATTTTTGTTTCGTTTATCGGCTTTATGCTATATGATGCTAACTTGAATGCATCTCAGAATCCAAGCACCCTGTTGGATTTTACCCGGGGTTACAGCATCAAGCTGTCTGGCATCCCCGCCAAGGCTGGAGCCAGATCTATCTGTTCAGGGCATGCTATGGTGGAATATCCCGGTGTATTTATGTGTAACATAAATAAAAGATAAACTTAGTTTTCTAGGCTAAATGTACATTTTCTAGGAAAACGTTTCTGTACTTTACTGTACTTACCTGTGTCAGTGATGTCATGTTAGCACCACATGCTAGCACCTCTTGCTGATGTTTCTGCATGTAGAACAGTCAAGGATAAAAGTATTCACGGACTTGCAGCTGAAAATTTGGATGAGCTTAATATCCCTTGAATATATGTATTGTATTAAGTGCTGCGTAAATTGTTGGCGCTATATAAATAAAAGATAATAATAATACGGTAATAATGATAATAATCTTTGTCCACATCTTCGCGGACATGAATTCAGCAGACACTGTGATCTGAGAAAGATTGTGGGAGCTGATAACAATGATTGTAGTGCCTTCTAGTGGCAAATTCTTGGTAGCAGCTAAAGGATTTTTTTGAGTTTGCTGTTTTAATTTTTTTCTTTAAAAAAAACGTGGATTCTAAATGTTAATGTTAAATGTGACATCATCACAATGTTCAAATGCATATGATGTCTGAGACTTTCCAGAGGAAATCTTCACTACATGGATAGAGCAGATACAATGAAAGTTAACAGGAACCATACTTTCGTTATAAACACATTTGTAGTTTCTTCACAGTAATGACTATAATGGTGCTGAATGCGCTACCTATGGGGACGATGACTGCAGGTTCTGTTCAGGCATTTTTTTCAGGGTTTTTGTAGGGTTCTTTGGGTACACATAGTAATTTATAAATCTGGAGTTTATTCTGACTGCAAATGGAGCCATGAAGACAATTTCTCAGAGGCAGGCTAGCACAGGGGCCTCTGGGAAGGTGAAGGGAAGAAGAGAGCGAGTGAGAGCTTGAGGGAGTGAGAGAAAGGGTAAAGTGAGTGAGTGAGGCAGTCAAGGAGAGAGATGATAAGGGAATTAGAGAGGACGTATGTATGTATGCATGCATGTATGATATAATGAATGTGCGTGTTAGCCTGTGTGTGTATATGTATGTGTGTGTATTAGCATGAGTGTGTATGTTTTAGTGTGTGTGTGTGTATTGGCATGAGTGTCTACAAGTGTATGCATATTTGTAGCATGAGTGTGTATGTGTTTGTGTATTAGCATCAGTGTGTATGCGTTAGTGTTTGTGTATTGGCATGAGTGTGTAAGTGTATCTAAAAGTGTATGTGTATTTGTAGCATGATTGTGTATGTGTGTTAGTGTGTGGAAAAAAAGGGCCATTGTTTATGTAAGTTATAGTTAGTAGCAGGAGGAGGGCCAAAGGGGCCTTTTGTGTTTACCTGCACCCGGACTAAAAGTCAGTCCTTCTCTCTTTTATTTATTTATTTATTTTAAACAAAATTGGCATTTGCTGAAAAGGGGTTTTCACCTTTCATTTGGTTCAATGCTATGTAGCCAGAGGTAACTTTAAGGTTGAAAAGTATTTAGCTTTTTATTTTATTATATACAATATTTTTAATAATAAATGGGAATCATGTTGTGCTCTAGTTTTCCTAATAAAATGCATTGCAATTGTTCATTTTCAGTCACTTTTTTTATTTGACAAAAAAATTATATATATATATATATATATATATATAAATTACTGACTAAAATGTGGTTCCATATACTGAAAGTAGACCAGAATCGCTCAGATACTTGTCACATTGTCACTACCTCCTAGTTATTGAATTAAAAAGACCACCAATTCTGTACAAGTTGTTTGCATGTATCTGTTTTATTAATATAGCAAATTTAAGCAGAACACTTGGAGATTGGCAGAAATCCTGAAATTCACAATACTTAACACTAATATAACAATAAATACCAATAACCAAATATACATACATATTCACTCTCAGTCTCTCACTCTTTCACACTCTCATTCTTGTTCATTCTCTCGCACGCTCAGTAAATGTTTCCCTCACTGCCAACCACTTCTACTTCTGCTGACCACTTCTGCATCTTTGTCTTCATCTTCTATCTTCTCTCTTTTATCTTCTGTCTTCGTCTGCATCTTTGTGAACATAACCTGGTGTGAACTTCCTCCAAAGTTGGGGGGAGGACATCATCGAAAGTGCTGCCATTTTGGTGGACCTTAGGGTAAAGGTGAGAGGATGTCACTATTTTGGTGGAAGTTTGCACCCAGTTATGTCCTCTGAGATGCAGAAGCCAAAGTCTGAGCAGCTTGAGAGAGTGAGTGGACGAGAATGAGAGGGAATGAGAGTGTGAGTGAAATTTTTGTACAAATTGCTGAATTTGCCAAAAGTCAGTAAATTTGCAATTTGTATGAATCCCAATGCACAAGTCTAGTATTTGTCTTCATATACTGTAGCGACTTCCTTGCTGGGTTTTAGCTGGCTATCTTATATGTACATGAACAAGCTATTTTCTTCTTTATTTCTGCTAGTATATTTTGTATAATATTGGAAAGATTGGCATTTTGGTAGAGAGATCCAAGTAGGAAATGGTTAATAAGCGTTTAGATGTGTAATTTTATATCTACTGGAAATACTCACAAAATGTATCCTGAATACAAAGGACAAGCTACATTTCCAGTAAGTGCTGTTGTTTATTGTACCTCATCAAGATTGATTCTGGATAATCGTCTTTTCTAGCTTGATAGTGGAGAGTGGGCGCATAGTCGTTCCATTTTATATAAAAATGAGTCTATTAGGTTTTGTCTGTATAGTTGTCTGCGTGAGAAATTGAGTTTCGGGCAATCATCTATACTGAGCATTTTCATTACCATCAATTAGTTTTTTTCTATACATAGACCGAGTAAAGTAAAAACAAAAACTTATGGTGACACGGTGGACACTCGCCTATAGATTTACTTGTTAGATTACTGCTTAATGATAGCTCGTCACATTCATGGTGATTGTTTACAATGCCTATTCTTTGATCCTTTCAATTAAATCTAAAAGTGCTTGCCAAAAAAGGGCAATTAACACTGAAAGATGACACTGCAATAATTGTTACAATAAATATCAAGTTATGCCATGAAGGTTAAAAATACATTTCAACATCCACACATAAATCAGTTATATGGAGTTCCTAGCACTTCCAGGACCAGCTTGGCATTCCTGTTCTTTTCAAATTCCATCAAATCCGTTTAAGCTTAAAGTTATATTTGGTGGGGCTGTGCGATTGAGGTCAATCAAAGAAGAGGGCTACATGATGCTATACTGTTTAATAAACCTTGCTCAGGCCCGGGGCATATATATCTTACTCTTTGCAGTCTACAGACAGGATTTCTCCTTTGGGGAGTAAAATAAAAATGCAGACAGAATTGGACCCAGAGTTAATTCACTTCTTGCCCCTAAAGGATGGGGAAAAAAAATCTACCATGGGCAGTCTATTTGGCTAGTAGGGTTATAGAATTTGATGCCCGTTAAGAACCATTGGGCCCATCTTGTCTGCCCATTTTTCCTGATGTAAATACTTAGACCTTAATCAGTCCTTGGTCTTGTCTTAGATTCAAGCTTTGTGCCTATCCCATGCATGTTCAAATTCCCTCATGCATTAGCCACTGCCGCCCAGGGGCAGGCTGGGCCAGGGGGCAATTGCCCCCCAGGCCGCCCTGAATGTACATTAAACGGCTGCGCGGCCACCCATTTAAGTGGCCAATTCGTCAGGACCGTCTTTAATGCCGGCAGCATCCGCGGTGGGCCGGCCAAAGTGGCCGGCACACCGAGATGCCATTGCAGCCGATGTGGCTGTGACTCTTGAAGCGGCGGTAAGACACGCTGGCCGCTTTAAAATCATTAAGAGGCCAGTGTGCCTGCACAGTGCCGCCTAGTGTCCTGTTCCATGTGACCCCGCCACCTTGAGCAGCACGTCACATCAACAATATGATGGGCCGCTCAAGGGGGCGGAGTCACACGGAACAGTTCCTCGTGACAGCTAGAAGAGCACGTTGGAGGACAGCAGCAGTGAAGGATGGCAGCAAAAATGTAAGTATTAAAAAAATTAAAAAAATAGTTGGGGTATTAGGTGAAAGGGGAGCCATATTCAAAGACGGGGTACATTGGGACAACAATTAAAAGAGGGTATAAGTACACAACAGGGTGGTTGGGGCACCACATAAATCAATACACAAAGGTGGGGGGTGGCTGGGTTCAATATACATGGTCATTAACAGTGCAAAGGGGGGCATCAATACTCAAGGGATGGGGGCTGGCTGGAGACAGCACATAAATCAATACACAAGGGTG
>VKOC01029093.1:0-22534 GCA_009364415.1 Spea multiplicata
GTCCTACCCGTGTAATTGCTCCAGGGCCCAAAGCTACTTAATTTGGGCTTGGTTATTCGATCATAAGAGCTTAGCGATGGGGGGCTAACAACTGTGTCCCTTTCAGAGACAGACATAAAAGAGTTAATGGTACCGCTCAAGGAATATGAGAGGGCAAAAAGGAAACAAGAAAGGGCAGCCCGTGAAGGTCTGTACTGGGGTGACCTTTCCGATCAGAAAATCATCCCCGGCGGCTAGTGGCGCCATGTCTCCTCATCCCTTTTAATTTGTTCCTTAAGTGTTGCATCACCTAAACAAAAATGAATTGAACTCTCTAGCCCGTCAAGCAAATAACTCTTAGGGCTCTTATTCGATTGTTTTTTTTTCTGAAGGTTTCATTGCAAAACACGATACAAGCTTTTTTGGTTTCTATGGTAACAGCCAACCAGTGCTGGCGTTTTGTGCTCCCATGACAATAGCCTTCCAGCAAAAAATCTAACTAGGCACAATTGAGTTAAATAAAATTACTTACATTGGTCTCGAGCCCGCGGCCGGTGTTTACATTTTAATGCCGGATTTATTTTTGAAAATTGTATAATTCAGCAGAATATTCTATTATATTTAAAAATATACTATTAAAAGGTTGGCAACAATCTGATATAATGTATCATTCCAACCTGTACGGGCTTCTGCAACACAATTAGGTTGCCCGCAAATTTTATTTTTTTTCCCCATGAAAACAAAGAAAATCACTAATTCCCTACAGAATAATAATTTCTACAATTGGTTCTTAAGACTTCCCAGTAACCTCACATGAAGCATATATTTATTACGTTAAAGAACAAAATGAAAATACCATTGGGAAGTGCGGCCGGAATTTTGGTTGCTTGGTGCATATCGTTCCCGACGTATTCCTAATTGGCGGTTCCTCTTGTGAAGAAAAGCTCCTCTCGATGGACCCCGGAGATTCTCCTCCATCCACAGCACTCAATGGAATGTAATCATTGATGGTTCTGTTTAGATAGAGGCAGCCAGGAGGATGCTCTTCTAAATTACTCTGATATTTTAGCACACCTCTAGAAAATAAATGAAATGGGATAAGTGCGAGCCGAAGTGCTCATTAGCACGGATTTGAGAGAACTTGAACTGGGTGATTAAAGAACATATTCTTGGGGTTTGGAGAGTCTCACAACAAAGTTCACCAAGTACTTAGGAACTGAAGATGATGATCCACTTCAGCATCCATATTATAATTAAGTATCTTCTAATTGGTATATCGCACGCAGATGCTAAGAGGACTCATGCGTATGGATTATGTCCACTGGCACAATTAAATGAACATTAATAAATGTCTGGATCTCTACTGAATTTGGAACGGGTTATAAAAACATAGGCACATGTGTACTAAACCGTGCTAAGTGTCTCCATTATGCCCATGTAAAGTTTAGAGGTTAAAATATGCATATTAAACAGTCACTTTATTCATATACTATGGAGACCATAGAGGCTTCTTCTTCCTCCAGGATCGGTGATTGATTATTCCTTCCTTATAGCAACGTTTCTGATTGTTGCTGATTGGTTCAAGCAGCCTTTGTAGGGTTTTGGTGAGCAGAAAAGAAAAGACAGAACATTATCCCATACCCCTACCTCTCAATGGCTCTGACAAGGTACCTACCCCAATCCCAGGGCATGAGGGCAGATGGGGAGATTCTGAAGGGTTTCACAGTCTGGAGCTGACTCCTTCATATTCTGTCCCATCAAAGGAAGAGTTTTCTTTTTTTTTTAGCCATAATAATCTTGTTCTAGATTCTCCCTTCATGCATTTAAATGTTTCTATCACATCTCCTCTCTCTTCTTTCCTCCAAGCCCTCCTCCGAACTCTCTCTACACTGTCCATATCCTTCTCTCCAGAACCGTACATAACCCTCTAGGTGAGGTCTCAACGGAGATCTATCAAGTGGCAGAACCTTCTCCCTCTTCTTGTTACTAATGTCACTCATCTTTGGAGTGACCATTTTTGGTTTCTTTTATGAGTCCTTTAGGGATTTATGAAGCCATTTATTTTTACCTTGATAGATAAAGTGCTTACTGGGAGATTGCTATGAAAATTTTACGCTTCTTTTCAGGACACTGTGCTGTTCTCCTTGGGTAAATATTCAGATAAATAAGCCTGCCGGTGATTTTGAAGCAGCCCATATCTATAGGTCTTCTTTTGTTTAGCCGAGGCGCCGTACTGACAGTAAAATAACAGAGGCGTTACTGTCACATCTGAGACATCTGAGACATAACCGAATCCGGCATTGTGACTGAATCCTCCATCGCTTGTATTGCTATTATTACTCTTATTAAATGTTCAATTTTAGTTTGTCCTCTACTTTGCAGCTGACAAATTCATTTATTGAAACTATACCTTCTGTATATTGTTTAAATAGCTGTAAATGTTTTGGAGGTGCTATGGAGGGCCAAATCTGTATGCTGTACATGGTACCATTCTGTGGGGCAAATATGGCGCTCATCACTGAGCGCTACATAATCACTTCTGTGGTTTAGTAGAGTTATCTAGTAGCAGCTGTCTCTGGGTTTATAAAAGTCCACAGGGTTTAATTGTAACCTTCTGGAAGCTGTTAACATGAGCAGCCTGTGGCAGAACCAGCATTATCTATTCAATGTCCTGCCCTTCAAGATCTACACCCCACCCAACCCCTATAAAGGCTGCTTGATCCAATCAATGACAATCAGCAACTTAACAATCATTTAAATCAATAAGTAGATTCTGAGAACAGGCGGCTAAGATGGCAGCTACCATGGAACCATGGGTGGAAACAGAGGCAAAAGGACAATTGCCTCCTCCCCCAAGAAAGCTGGTCGAATGCTTCACAAGTACCTCTATATCCCTCTAGTTTTAAGAAGGCAAGATAGGGTCACGTAAGGTTGTGTTACATGACCCCGAGGGAGTAGATTGGCATTGAGCTGCATGGAAGGCAAGGTGAGGCAGGGTCAGCTTTAGGGGTTTGCGACACAACATCCTAGAAGGCTGATGTTTTCACCCAACGCTTAGCACCGAGCCCACGCACACTGCGGTGGAGCACTGAAGCAGAGGTCTGTAGGACCAGACTTTGTGCTACCACCACAGGACCTAAGAAGACAGAAAAGGATATAGAGAAAAAGTAAGAGATGAGGAGAAATGGGAGAGATAGTGGAAAGAGGGAATAGATAGTAAGACAAGGGAGAGATACTGTAGATAGTAATGTAAAAGATGAGAAAGGAAAGCAATATATAGTATAGAATAGATAGTAAGAAAATGGAGACATGTGCTCAATAAGTGTAGTGCAGTCAGAAACATCTTGTATAACGCTAGAACTTAATAGACATAACTGAGAAGTTTGAGTCCTTACATGAGGAAATATGGGTAGACTAGACGGGCCAGATGGATCTGACCTGCCATGAAATTCCATGTTCCTATGGATCTCATTATTAACCAAAAAAACTCCTGAGAATAAGGAAACTTGAGGAACTTGTTGACTTAACATTAAGACATAAATCGCTGTAACTGTTCCTTTAATATATGGAATATGATGGTGCATATAAAACAATAAAATAATATATAATTATAATAATAAATAATATAAGACAAGTAGCCTATACCGCCTTCCTAGTACAAAATGCATGGCGTCCACACAAAAGCCTAAGAGATAAATTCGCAAAAAATAAGTCTGTATACCACGAATTGTCCAAATTCCAAACTTTTCACTTCTCTAGAAAAAGTTCTAACTGGAGTTTTGGAGACTTACCCGGAAGCATGAATCAGCAGAAGAACATAGAAGATAAAGAACAGGTTGTGGGTGTGCAAGAAGATGTCATAATTTGAAGCTCTGCAATGACAGTTTAATAATTACCATACACACTTAATGCATTGTGATACACAGAGCATGCTATTAATCTGCTCAGCTACATATACACGCAGGAAAGGCTTTCACCGTGGACTCCAACAATACAATGTATTTAAAGCGAGTCGTTTATTAAAGTCAGTTATTGTTAAAGCTATATCCAGAAAACCCCGAGACTTGGAGTGATACGGAATTGGAGGATCAGAAGCTTAGATGTAACTTAAGGAAATTTTACTTTACCAGGAGGGTGGTAGATCCGTGGAACTGTCCCACATTAGAGGTGGTAGAGGCTAATACAGTGAGGGAATTAAATGATGACGTAAGCGTCAGCGGGATTGTGCCTTACGTGTTTATGCTGGCGCATTGTGCCCAGGACATATCCAGTGGGCGACCCCAACACCTGATCTGATGCAGTGAGAATCGTGCACTATCAACCAGCAGCCCACCAGGCATTTGCCCGGAGTGCTACATGGCCATACCTGGGAACTCCCCGGGTTTGACCCGGAGATTGCCGGGTGAGCGCAGCTTCTCTGGGTCAAGACCAGAATCCTCCAGGTCACGGGAGCGGGGTCTTGACACGCCCCGCCCCCGCCCATATTGCTCTTAAATGTGGGAACGCCCACGACGACATTGGGAATGCCCCAGACGTCAGCGGGAACTCACACCGGCATCACAGGACCTCCCGGTGAAGTCAGTGTGCAGTCCTGGCCGCGTCCCGCAAGGGAAGGCTCCGGGTAGCCGGAGCCCAGAAGTTCCCAGGTATGCACATGGTTAGTCCAGGCCTGGATTTACTAATGGAGGGAACCAAATAATTCTAATTAAGGTTCTAATATAAACCATGACTTGTCAGGAGATTCTGAATAAAGTCACCTGTATTTAAGCAGAAATTTCTGCTGACACACAGCAGTGAGAATAGAACTATATATATATATATATATTGCACTTTTTTTCAGCCAGTGTTACCATGAAATTTGCTTGTTTCTCCTAATTTTGCCCCCGCACACAACCAAGACATGATAAAAAGTAAAACGTCTTGGTATGCCTTGGTGAAATATTTCCCAGGACTATACTACGCATAGAAAATGATAGTCAGTCATTACCTGATTGTAGCCGTGGAGGCTGTGTACATCAGAAACAAAATCACCACCATTAGAATTCCAGTTAATCCAGGAACTGAAAAAAGAAAAAGTAAAAAAGAACTTTAACCCCTTAATGACAAAGCCTGTACATATACGGGCTTCAAATGCATTGTTTTCAATGGGTTTAGGGACCGCCCATTGTCCTTAAGGGGTTAAGAGAAGTTCTAGTATCCCGGCCAGATCTACTTAACATCAAAGTTTGATTTTGAGACCTACTCCAAAAATGTATGTAATAAGTGGCATTCCAGAGATCACGTTTATTTATTGTTGTATGTTTTCAATGTTTTTTCTTAGTATATCTAAAGGGTTAATTACAATAAATGCTAAATATTACTATGCAGTAGCGAGGGAGCATACCAGCAAAAAAAATGGTTGTTTTGAAATATTGCAATAGTGCCTGAAAATTGTGACTGTCCTGCAAAAAAACAGGACTAATTGGAGGAATATTAACAAAAAATCATTTTTTCCCCCCAAAAAAACAAAAGTTCCTCTGCCCCAGCCACTCGGAACTTGTGGGTTTGCTGAGCATGGCGTCCATGTGTATCACTGCTACTGGATTAAATGTAATGTAATTAAAATGAACGAAGATTTGAATCAAGGGACGCATTTTTTTACTTGAGGATCAAGCAGATCAAAGCCTTCGAAAGTTGAAATGGAGACCCTTTAACCCCGTCGATGATTTTCATCTAAATACGGCTTTAAAAAAAACGCTTCCGTTGGTTGCCTATCATGCCCTAAATCTTAGGAATCCGATTATCCCGCTCTGTGAAATTAGCCTGCAGACCTGGGCAACCCAAACTCGATGAGCAGCGCGATTATGGTCCCGCCGCGTTCCGATTTCACTTCGACCTTGAAAACACTCCACATTTTTCAGGTCCAGATTTTAACCCTTTCATGACAAAGCCTGTACAGGTGCATGCATTGCCATTAATGGGTTTAAGGACAACCCGTTGAATGGATAAAAAAAGCATCTGGATGAAAAGAAAAGCGTTCAGTTGCTAGGGGATGACAAAATGGTAATAAAAAAAAATGTAACCACTTGTAAGGGTTAAGCCACTGACATTGATCACTGAGACGGATCAATAATCAGTGACCTAAGGAATCGCTAATAATCCATCAGGTTGCAATAATTGTATATTAAAAAAATAAGAAATATCTGTTTTTATGTGTGTTTTTTTCTTTATCTTGGATGCCCCCTCTCTCTGTGACAGTTGTCGCTTATGGGAGGGGGGACATCAAGTGGCTGCTGAAGACAAAGAACACAAAGCAAGGTCCATGAAGACACGGTTGGATGAGTTAGGGGGTGGAAGAACTTGACCGGACCCAAAGAACCCTGACCTCAACCCCATCGAACACCTTTGGGATGAACTGGAATGGAGATTGTGAGCCGGGCGTCTCGTCCAACATCAGTGGCTGACCTCACAAACGCTCTACTGGCTGAACGGGCAAAAAATTCCCACAGAAATGCTCCAAAATCTTGTGGAAGGCCTACCCAGAAGAGTGGAAGCTGTTATATCGCAAAGGGGGGGGGGGCAAGCTACATATCTATGCATTTAGAATGTGATGTCATCAAAGTCCCTCTTGGTGTAATGGTCACGTGTCCCAATACTTTTGTCCAGATAGTACATATATACAAAATTTCAAATCACATAAATGCCTTCTGTTCCTTCTTTTATTCTTTCATCTGGTATCATCGATACAGTCATATATCATTTTCTGAATCCACAATATAAAAGTAAACATTTTAATGTAATATATTTTAATTATCAACTAAATTGGATTTTTTTTCATTTTTTTAAAAAATGTTTTTAATGTCTACCAAAGCTGAATGGCATTCGGAGTTAACTGCCAACCGTATTGCTACCGTATTTACTTGAGCAAAATATGAGACAGAATGGAGCCTCACTTAATATTTTAAAGACTATTTTTCATTTTCATGAAACTTTGCTGCAATATTTTAATAGCATAATAAAAATATTTAAAAGCTGTAATGTAATTAGCATATTCAAAGATAACTTTGCCATTTTCTAAAACTACCCTTTGTGTAACTTTTGTACAAATTTCATTAAAAATGTTTAATTTACTTTAAAATGTGGCAAAACTAGCACATTAATTAGTTGAAACTCTGAATGGGGTATGATCCCGCAAATAATACAGAGGCTCACATGGATACCCCAAAAATTTTGAGTGTGCAAACCGAGACACCTCCGTTGGGATGCGTGGCGGCAGGCAGACAGGACTGGAGCTATGGTCCGGGAGGGCTATGGTCCGGGAGGGCTATGGCTGGGATGGGGCTATAGACAGGGCCAGGGCACCTAACTTACCCCTTCTGACATATTGAAGCCAAATATGACATCATGTCCTGATGAACAGCTTCAAGAAAAGGTCATATGGGAGCTGTAGTTGAGGTCTGAAATTGCACAGTCCTCAAGCAACTTCACAGCTCAGTTGACCGGCCAAGGGAGATCGGAGGATCTTCTCAACCAGCCATGATTCTTGCTGCCCACAAAAGCAGTGGACAGTGGGGAAGCCCCACAGACAGCGTATGGAGATCAGGAAAACAGAATATGGGACATAATGCTGGACTAACTATACACACATAAACACACCTAGAAACTCTCCAGGTGAGGCACCGCTACCCTTGGTCTCCAAGTCACTCACTCTTCTCTTTCTCTGGGGCAGGGGAGAGACATTTAGCGACTTTCACACCCTACCCAACCCACTCCTTACCCACTTCATTTTATCGGTGGCTAGTCTAACCCTGGCCAAGGGCTAGCCTTGCCCACTGCCTGTCTACCTATCACACCTCTCAGGTGGCTAGTTCCATCCTCATATATGCATTCCTTGCGGGATGTAAGCATGGAGTCCCGCTGACGTCAATGGGTGGTCTCGCTCATGTCGCAGGACACACTTCTGTTCTGAGGGGGAAATAGGCAAGGGGTGGTGCATGTCAGAAAGGACCCAGACTTTTCCGATGGTGACCTGGAAGCGTTGCTTCTCCCGGAGTCTCTAGGCGAAACCCGGAGAGTTCCCAGGCATGCATATATGTCCTGCCCCATCTTGAAGCCACCCTAGGTGCCTGTATAAACTATTTTCATTTGTAAACATCATTACATGGGTTAATTTAGTGTATCGCTGTAAAATGTAGGATTCAGTAAAAGTGACAGATCCACTTTAAAGTGAATAAAATGTCTTCCGGTCACAGATGTTCTTCTGTATATTTAGAAGGTTCCGTGTGCTCGCAGCTGAACTACCCGCGTATGAAATCATTTCTGCTATGTGTGTGAGTAGCAGATGGCTGGTTTCTGGTATTCATGGCGCTCAAGTCTAGAAACTACAGGCCGTGAAAGCCACTAATAACCTGTTAATAAGAAGCGGCATTGACACATTCCCTCCGACAGTCCCCGCGATAACACACAGCAGGGTTTTATTTTCTCGGATTGTGTTGTGTGTCTGTTTGGAGAAAACTTAAAAGCAAGTCAAGGTCTCGGTAATAATAACATGTACAAGAGCCTTTGTCTACTGCTTGAGAGAGATCTCTTTAAAATCTCCTTGGCCGTTTTGTACCGGCTCATGTATGAATGTATTGGAGGTTTATTACATTCTGATGCACAGATTTATAGCTCAGTGTCTCCTGGCCATTTTTTTTTTTTGGGGGGGGGGGGTCTGGTTAAAACGGTTTAACAACATTTAACAATTTTTATGTAAGTGTGATTTATTAGCTTAGTAAGACATTTAGAAGGAGAATACTGTATTTTTTATATATAACCCAATAAAAATGAATGTTATGTACTTTTGTATTATATACAACTGAACATGTCCATTCTTCCAAAATAACACCCATCGTATATATAAAAAAAACCCGAAAAACACCCAAAAAACAGGTATACTTAGATTCAGATCACAAATCACAGGTGATGTCTTAATCTTTTGAGCAACCAAGTTTGCTCAAACTATAGGGCGTCTGTGTAGGAATATCATAGGATCCAATAGGATACCTGTTTCTGGAGAACAGCAGCTTGTGGTATTCCACTCAATATTGTTGTTCCTCAATAAGCATCAGCTCAAGACATACAGAAGGTCAAATGAAGAGGAGGATTTTAAAAGCAAAAATAACAATTTATTAATTATTAATAATCATATGCTTTATCAGAGATGCAAGATCGGACCACCCCTCAAACAGTAATTCAAAGCAAACAACATAAGATAAAATGATTGTACAATAGAGAGATGTGGAGTAATTTAATAACAGATCCTACTTTATTCAATATGAAATCACAGATCCTGATTCATGCAATACTAAATCACAGATCCCGAATCACCCAATACGAAATCACAGATCACGATTCATTCAATACGAAATCACAGATCACAATTCATTTACTACTAAATCACAGATCACGATTCATTTAATACTAAATCACAGATCACGATTCATTCAATACAAAATCACAGATCCCAATTAATTTAATACTGATATCAATTCATTCTCCATAAATACTAATTCATAGCATGCCTATGCGCTTAAAACAAGACTCCCTAAAAATACATTTACAGATACACCCAGTATAAATAAGAAATGAAGAAAGAGTAGGAAAAATATCAATCTTTGGAGACCCGGTGTGATGATGTCATAATTTAGGATTGTCAGAACTTAGCTCCACTTACATCTTAAAAGTGAATTCACATCATTGACTATCTTATTTGATATTGATGTATCCATAAATACGCTAGCCTAGCTTGATGTTACTTTTACGTGTAATGGACACACTTTATGCGTGATATCAGACAAAGCAAATGGAATTGGTTTTAATTTATTCAACTGTCCAATGCAGATTATTATCTGGCCCTGGGCTTTAAAATGTCCACAGACTAGATGGATCAGACACTTATTGGTCTTCAGAAACAAAGAGAGACTCAATTAAATTTAGAATGCCTACAAGTTAATTATTCAGCCCGTTCCCTGGAGCGGTAAGGGATGTGAGTAGGTCTTCATACTGAAGTGAATCGTCTCTCTATGTTGCATGGTGAAAGACACAGTTTAATATTAAACCTTCTATTAAAGGCACAAGATACACTTGAATACATCTGATGGGGCTCACCCTTAGATTTCAGCCATAGTAAAAAGACACAAGCAAGATATTGCTTTTCATGGACTCCCTAATTGCTTGCTTGCATGTCCTAGCGTATAGGGCGTCAAAGGAATATTCTAAACTGTTACGGTTTCTTTTAAGGAAAGGTAAAACAAATTCTATAATTAAGAGAAACTTTAAAGGTGCAGACAAAACGACAAAGGTTGTTACTTTAATTCTCAGGAACAAAGTTCCCAACTCCCAAGTAGTCTACGATTAATGGAAGAGTGTTCATTGAGTAGGACATGAAGTCAAATAACTATTAAGACCTTGAAATCCTCCAATGAAACGTGAAGAGGCTTCTGGGGTCTTCAAAGCTTACATGGCTAACATATTCTAAGCTGGAAAGAGCTGGGCCCTTTTCTCCTTCTGTATCAGACTTATATTATTGTCAGGGCAGGGCTGGCACCTTGTGACCCCGAAGGCAGGTGAAGCCAAGTGGCCCCTTGGGCCTCCTACCCCCGTAACTCATATGCTCACTGACACACATTTACACACATACAAACTTACACGCTCACACTAATACACAAACTTATACTAACACACATTTACACTCACATACTAACACACACTCCCTTTAACACACATACAAATACACATTAACGCTCACACGCTTACACATACACATTCATACTAACACACTCACTTAACATACACTCTAACATACATACATACATACTGACACCCTCCCTCTCTCGGAATCCTTCACATATGCAATTCTTTAATCCCGTAAACATTGTGTGTCATTCATATTTTGTTTGCCAGGAGCAGCTGTCATTCGACACAAAAGCGTTCGCTGATAGATTGTTGCATAGAAACGGAAAAAAAGCTTATTAAAGGTTTCCGTGTCGTTTCTAAGTGACGGATCTTTTAAGATGTATTTGTAAAACATATTAGAGAATGCAATTGATGTTTTGTCTAAGCGGAACAGCACCTCAAATATCAAAGTTTTTTTCCCCATACAAAAAGAAAAAAAGAAAATCAACTTACCGGATGTGAAGATAATTTTTCTAGGATCCTGAAATTAAAACATCACAAAGACAGGAAAATACATAAATAAAATGATAAAGACCCAAAGCATTCTAGAAGTACAAATTTCTAAAAAAAAAATGCATCCCTTATTCAGTTACTTCTCTAATAAATTCTAAATATGATTTTTTTTTGTTTAATTTAACCAATTAACAGTTTTTACTGCTCAGGTTGTGCTCTTGTTGCTACACAGCATGTATAATATACATTTCAAATGAATTTGCAAATATGTATAAGTGATGATAATTAACAACAGAAGTGGCAAAAAAAGGTGACATTCTGAGAAAAATAAGATTTTTTTTGCTAGAATATATTTCCATTATATAGTTACAGGGGGGAAAAAAAATCTTCACGTACCTCGTATTTGTAACGTGCGAGATTCAGGTCTTTAAAATTAGAGTTATAGTGCACGGAAAAATTGACGGCATTAAAGACATGAGCCACCACGTGTATGGCTAGGTAGAAACACAGAAAACAATTCATTATTAATCATTCCGGCAAACGGTTAAACGACACGTGTCGTTGTAAAAGACTGTTTTAAGAGAACTAATAAGATCTTGACTTGGTCTAAAATGGGCCGAGCCGGAATTCCTGTGGCCCTAGAAACATTGAATTGGACAGCAGATCAGACCCATTTGGCCCCAACTAGTCGGCCTGTTTTTTCTGATGTAAAGACTCAAACCGTAATCAGTCCTTGGTCTCGTCTTAGATTGAGAAGTCATTTGCCTCCACTTACCTAGTACCCTCTAATTAAAAAAACATTATTACATTACATCAAAGTAGCTTTATTAGGGGTTTTTTTGCCTTCTTTTGGATCAAGAGTAGGAAGGTTAGGTAGAAGGGTTGAACTTGATGGACTTAGGTCTTTGGTTTTACCTTATTTACTATGTAACTATGTAAAGATTCTGACCCTCTAGTTCTAGATTATGGTCTCGTGTTCTAACGTTTTTCCTCCTTTGGAATAAACTTCCCTCCTGTACCTTGTTAAATCCCTTGTATTCAAATGTTTCTATCACATTCTCTCTCTTCTCTCCTCAAACCCGGACATACTGAGTTTCTCTTTCCCGGTTATTTTTATCCTTTACGATTTTGGTAGCCCTCTTCTGAACTCTCTCCAGAATGTCAATATCCTTCTGGACATGAGAGGGTCTCCAGAACTGTAACTCCAAACTAAACATACATAGAACCTTATTTGTCATCATGTTTGCCGACAATAACTCACAGCCAAGTGAAACCCATGCCCCATCCTCTAGGGATAGGAGTCCGTCTCTGAAACGTAGTAAATTGCTCCATGTTCTAATACACCTCAAAGTAACTGAAACGTGGATACATTTCTACAGTCATAGCAGGTTCCTGGTTCGCTCTCACCTTGGGACTTGTAAGTGTAGGTTTCCACTAAAAAAGTTCTGATTTTAAATTACTGAATCTATTCAAGGACCAGCTCTAGCAAGAAGGCAGCAGCTGGCCCTGCACAATGCATAGTTGAATGGGTGCTGGGACTTTCAGGAAAACTGATTGAACTAAGGAGCATACTGGGTTGACCAAGCTTTTCTTGCAGGAGAAGGCCATTGACGTTGAACCTTTATAATAATACGTGTGTCCTGTCCACGATAGGCTACCCCGAGCGCGTCCTCTTATGGCGGTGTGGCTTTGTGAAGCGGCAGGACTAGCCCTATGTGATGGAGTGGGCAGCCATGTGTCATGGTGGGGCTAACCCAAGAGGGGTCTTTGGTGGGTGGGAAGTGGACATGGGCAAATACCACTATCTTGCCCGGAGAAGTAACTTCACCCAGAGGCTTAAAAGCAGAGAGTTCCAAAAGTTTGTTCCTAATATATATTGAGATGTTGAAACCACAACTCTCATGCGACTCCTACTTTGGTGAATAAAACTCTTTTATTTTAAATAATCTATATACTCTACTATATTTACTATATGCACATATGCAATATCTTATAAACCGAAATACGGTATTACCGCTCGCAATATTTATAATATAATAACCAAGAAACACTGTGTTCTTCTATAATCAAAATTTAAATCACATTCCGTCCGAACTACAATAAAAAAATAATATGTCCCACTATTTTTTCCTTCGATTCACTAGCAAAAAAAAAGAATCTTTATTTGGTTCTATTATCTTACTTTTGCTGTTTCCATGACAATGCATGTTCTATTTTGAATTTCCTCCACTTGTCACCCTCATCTTTGTTTGCCGACTAAAAGAATCAGCAGAGCCGTAAATGCGGTGAGGTCCACAATGTAAAAATTTTATGAGAATTCACCCTAAAAGAGCGCTTTGTTTAATACTCGGATAATATGTGGAGGCCAAACTGACGAAGATTCGCATTGAGAAACACAAGTCCCCTTTTTCCATTTCAAATGTCAGGAAGAATGGATCACAATGCAGAATAAAGAGAAAATCTAGGGAAAAATATATAAAATATAGAAAAAATAAGACGATACGGCAGTTTGAGTAAATTAAATATTTTCTGCTAATTTTTAGAAGGCGTCGTGGGTTTCAATATGTCCGGCTTGGAGGATAAACATTTAAATACATAAAGGGATTTAACAAAGTACAAGAAGGAAGTGTTAGAACAAGAGGGTCAGAAGTTTAGAATGTACAAAAGTTTTTCTTTACTGAGAAGGTGGTGGATAAGTGGAACAGCCTTCCAGCAGAAGTCGTAGAGTAAGATATATCACATAATAAGACGAGACCAACCACTGGTTAAGGTTTGAGGTTTCCGTTAATAAAAATAGGCAGACTAGATGGGTCGAGTGCTTCTTATTCTATGTTTCTACTTTGAACAAGAGGCCAGGCATTGTGGGTAATGTGTATACCTGGCAGAGAAAATCAGATTTATCAATCTATGCTTAAAAAATTCATTAAATTCATTAAAACACAACCCACAATCATGGCAACCTGTGCTTTACACGCCGTAAAACTAGAATTTTTTTCTACTTGTGTATATACATTTAATTTGCATACCAGGTTTGAGGGAAGTAATGAAATTCGGAGGTTTCCCCAAAGGAGCTTCGAGTGAAGAAGAAGTTTGCTGATGCTTAGTCTTTAGAAATTGTTTATCGCAGATGATTACCGCAATCTAGCCGTTATGAATAATATAACAGTAAGAAGTAATAGGGATTCTGCGCGGTCCCCGTGGACCCCGATAATAGTCTTTATTTTATAACGGAATGCGGGAGAAAAAGTTCATATTGTATTTCTAGTTGGAATATGGGATTTTAATGAACGCTGTTGTCGCAATACTTTTTGATGAGATAGATTCATATTTATTAGAGATATTTACCTGAAAAAACACAAATTGCAATTCCACAGGCTGCATGGAAAGTTTTGTTTTTTAGTCCAAAAGTCTTCTGGTTTTCCTTTTCACAACCTTAAAAAAAGCAATTATATAACCAAAAAAAAAAAATATATATATATATATAATAATAATCTGCACATTTTATTAAACCAATGCAGATTTTAACATGATTTTGTTGTGATTATTGCTTGTAGTTTCAGTTCTTGAACTGTACTTTTAACAAGATTTCTAAAGTATGTAGAACTTCCACTGACCACTGGAATTCTGATTCATATATTCCCAGGTAGAACTAAATACAAAGGCCGCTGGTGTCTCCACACTACCTACATTTATCTGCCGTTTACACAGGGTTATCTTAAGGCAAAATGGCGGCTCTTTCGCTGATGTCCTCTACCCCAACAGTCCAATTGGGGTTGAAGAAGTCACCAGCGGCCCCGCGAGTTTTCGCCGGAAGGTTATGTCTGTGGAGGTGCGGTCGAAGAAAGCAGAGAGAAGAAAGAAGAGAAGATAGAAGAGAGGAGAAAGGAGAAGATGCCAGATGCGGAAGTAGTCGGCAGAGAAGGTAGGGAGACATTCAGAGTGCATGAGAGAAAGAGTGAACGAAAATGAGTGAGAGAGAGTAAATGTTGGCTTCAGACAAGAATTTTGTTATCGAATTTTAAATGGTCCCAGATTTTCGTCGGAAACGAACGGGCAGGAAACAGAATTCATTGTCTGAAAACAAATGGGCCAAAAACTAACCCAAAAGTTTGTCGGAATGGTTTTTGGCCCATTTGCCCGTTTGATACTTATTCATTCACAGAAATGTTATGTTACTAGGGGGGTGTTATAAATTGCAATAGTTGTAATAAAAAAAAGATTCTTTTTAAATGGCTTACCTTTTTAGATCCACGTAGAAAGGCCAGCAATATTCGGCACATTGGTAAAAGAACCAAACTGCTGTTGAAGTTAAGGACAGAAGCCGATGCTCTGCTAAGACACAATCCTAACTGAACAAACAGAACAAGCGTTAGGGTACGGTTCAAAAACAATGGATTAAAATCATTGAAATTATTTTATTCCTAATATACAGCCAGTGTCTGGTTTACATCCCAAGGGCCCCCAATAAACACCTACTGCATTCCCCTTATCTCTTTAGTTTTTGAATATCCTCACCAATCCATCACAGCAGACTCGCTACCACTGGGAGACACCATCGGCGACATGGTCTACAATATCATTGCTACGCAGACCCAACTAAAGACCCAAAATGCTTCAAGCGTTGATTAGCAGATCTTATAGGGTGGATGTTATGTAAAAGTGAACCGAAACAGAGGTACTCTTGGTGAGGGGATCCTGGGCAACAAGAATATCTCATGATCACCCAACTGGCCTGGAACTTGGAGGCTCTGAACTCATTAGTTCAACAGAGGTTCAAAGTCTCAGAGTGCTGATTGATTTTGGACTGTCATTTAAACAAGCTTATTAATAATAAAATTTTCCTCCTTTCATCTGAGAAACATAGAAACCTAGATGACGGTAATGCACTTTACTTGGACCTCCCAGAAAAAGAACTCAATGCAACAGCCAGAGCATTGACCAGTCAAATGTGTTCATGTCACATATCCCCTGTTCTCCACTCATTGCCTTCCAATTAAATGGCGAACATAGTTTAAAATTGCTTAGGGATTTGAAGGTCAACAGGCCAATCAAGGCCCACAGTACCTGAAAGAGCTATTGATACTCATTACTCCATCTCACTAACTTCAGTCAGCCAATGGATCCCTCCTGTCAGTCCCAGAATAAAGACAAACTCAGGTTTCTAGACGTTCAGCGAATGTATTGGTGAATATATTGGAAATAATAAAGATGCTCAGACCTTAATCATCCAGACCTCCAAGGCCTATGGAGGAACGGACTTCATTAGCATTGCCGTAAAGTATCAGCTCAGTGTGGTGTTTGAGCCGGGAAACTCAACCAAAATATCACATGACTGCCAACAATGGCGGCAGATAAAGGGAGTATCTTGGAACAAAATGAAATAAAACCTACTTCCTTGAATCCTTTATCTTGTAACCTACAGATAAGAATTGCTTTTTTTATTCTTGGTCTAGAACGTGGCAGAGATATTCGGAACGCGATGGCCAGTGCTTATGAATGTTTCTGCAGTCAGGTAGAATTTCAGCAGCAATTCTTAACCTTTACGGAACGTTCATTTTCCTCTGCTGAGTTTAATTAAGCGAAGGAATGTAGGTTTGTCAAAGCTGACATGCTGGGACTTATCACCGGGAATAAATACTCTGTTCTAATGGCGCCTCTATAAAAGAAGCAATCAGTGAAGCCGAACAGTATTCCTACTTATACGGTGAGGTCAAACACATCAGCTGCTCGGGTCCAAACATTACTGATAGATTACACCTTCAGTGTGTTTATTTTATTTTTTTTCCCACAAATTTGACACTAATGGAGATTTTGATTTAAAGGTGAAGTCCCCTGAAAAAAAACCCCAACATTTTCTCTTTGTGTACAAGAGACCGTAATTGAGGTTGGCATGGCTTTTAAGATAAAAAAGATTTCCGAGGCGGTTTTCGCACCATGGCCCTGTGATTTCTAGTTATACCCCTGACTACAATTCCTGTAATGTTCCTTCGACGGCAGATCGGTCCCATTCGGCCCGTCTAGTCTGTAAAGACTCAAACCTTAATCGGTCCTTGGAGCCATATGCCTATCCCATGCATGTATTAGCATCAACCACTTCTGATGGGAGGCTGTTCCACTTACCTACCACCCTCTCAGTAAAGTAAAACTTCCTTACGTTACATCTAAGCCTCTGACCTCCTAGTTTTAGATTATGATCTCTTGTCGTAACATGTTACCTCCTTCGAAATAAAATGTCCCATCCTTTATGTATTTAAATGTTTCTATCGCATTGCCTCTCTCCGTGCATATTGATTGTCAGGCATATAGATAAATCGGGTTGCGTTTCTTTCGTTTACAAGATAAGCACAAATCTTACAATGAAAGATGATTGCTTAATACATTATAGCCATATTAATCTAAACCCCCTTTTTTTTAAAACAGCCATTGTTCGAATATATGCTGAGCTATGCAGTAAAATACATTAGCATCCAAATAATTTCCCGTACTGTAAATGGAACCATCAATCAAGGAGGGGAATTTGTCAGTTCTAAAAAAAAAATAAAAAAAAAAATGTTACATATGGGATTCTGGATACGACGATCCGCAGATAATGATAAATCCACCAATGTGACAAATACGTAAATTACTCTATTTGTATGAAAGGTGTTCCTCATTCATCAAGATGATTCCCACTTCCAACTCAACCCATATGTCTGCAGTTTCCCCCTGTTCTTCTGATTTGTGACACCACACGGCTTACATTTTAAATTGAAATACAGTTCTTTTAGCACTCAGCAGAAATTGGGTCATTTATTCATTTAAATAACTTTTCCAGACAATACCGGTTCTTCTAAGCAATCATTCTATGGTTATTCCTTCTCGTTTGTCCGTCTTTGACCAGCTATCGTTCATGGTTGACCGCTGGTCGACTTAACGCTATATCGGGGCTTTATTTATCAGTATTTTATTATACGTTTTAACGTTTGATTTGGCTATTGTTTCTTTTAACATGTTTCTTTCCATGTTCCAAGAGAATTTGGAACAGGGAACATGCCTAACTGAATTTTTGACGCAAAGGAGACAAGCAAAACGAAATTAGGCCAGAAAGAATAGATTAATAATCCAAAGTGTTCTCGGGGGGGTAACAGAAAGTGTTGTTGCCATGGTTTCATGGTTCATGACTTTGATATCATCCAACGATCAACAAAACTTGGTCTTTCCAAAAGCAGAAAGACCTAAGGAAGTCTCTTCTTTTGAGGACAAAGCCTCAGAGACGCGTAATGACGAAGGCAACAATGGAAGTGCTGTTACCTATAATGGCAGTGAATTAGTTCACGAAGACTCTGTAACAGACATACCTGCTGTGATTTCATATCAACTTGACAATAATTGTCAGCCCTCACTGTTTTATTTCTTCCATTATTTACGAAACATCCATGGAAATAACCAGCGTTTGGGATCAGAGTGTTCTTGTATGGAGCTGTGGAGGCATCAGTTAAGCTTCTCAATGGGAACCATTGGGGTCAACATGGACCAGGCATGGAAGAGTAATGGTGGATAGCATATTTGCTTAGTGAATGCTTGTTTTTTGCATCTTGGTCCTAATCATGGGAAGATTCAATATCTAGTTAGAATACCTGAAGAAAGTGGTGGATGGGTGGTACATAGTACCCTCTTTCTATGAAACTTTCTGGGCTGGAAGGGACACATTTGGGGTCAAATGGAGATCAGCTCACTTCTCCAGAAGAGTCACCCTTCAATCATAACACCTCTAGGACAAACTACAATATGCTAGCTATTAAACAGACCAGTCTTTAATAAATCACACTTGAGTGAAGGAATATTTTTTCCACCATGGTCCTCTAGTTATCAGGGTGAACATTTTCCATCTAAAAGGACGTAATTTGCGTTTGCCGGTCTGGAATTCCCATGAGGCAAGCTAGGCTTGTCTAAGACGCCATGTTTTTTTGGAATGGGTTCAACTGGTTAAGCAATAGGGAAATAATCTTATCCAAACTCAGCCTTGCCAATGAATGAAGGACTTTACCCATTTTATGTCCCCCTTTTCACTCACGGGCATCAAACTTTATATCTATAATTCAGCTTCAAAGCCTTTTTTTTAAGTGTTTTTGTTATCTTGATTTACAATCAAAACATAATTTTTAATATTTTACCATCCCTGCTTTCACGGAGCTTTCTCCTAAGCTCATTGAATGATAAAGGTCTTTTGAAATGCAAAAGACATTTTGAAGTTCAAACGGCTCGCTACCGACAGCCCGTGTTTCCTGATTGCCCATTATGCATCCTAGAATTTAAGTTGTTTTATCGGCACTCAAGGTTATACTGAGCGAGAGCAGGAAAACTCATAATATATTTCATGCATTTTTTACATTCGTACCTGGTTTATTCTACCATACGATTAAACCGAAACCTTATCCTTTGTTGTCAAGAATTAGAAAGCAACTAAAAGATGCGAAATGGGATGCTCAACCCCCTTTACACTTTAATGTATAGATAGTTGAGAGGTCCCTTACATTATGACGGTGCCCCCACCGCTGAAAATGCCCTTTTTTCCCTAGCCCCCCCCCCCAAGCTATTTGCCATGCCGGAGATGTGTTTGGCCAATCACCTCTCCTGACACGTAATATACATACCGCCAGCTCTAACGTTGGCTTAGCGGGTACTCCAGGGGGCCCAATGACGCACCATGTACATCCATGAAACGTGGTCCCGTTTAGTCCAAAAGGAGCAGTTCCTCCGCACACTTTCCCGACATCAATGGTCCGAAACATTAGACCATTAATGCGGTATTCTCCTGCAACTCTGGAGCTGCAGCTTCTCTCCAAGCTAACATGCAAAGTTCTTTCATATGCATTCAGTGTCCAAGGGGCTGCCTGGGACGCCGGAGGGTCCGTTTAAGCCTCAGACACTAGTCATCTGTAAACACATAAGCATCGTCTCGTATTAACCCTTTCCTCTAAATAAACATTTGCTAAAAATCTCTTTTACATTTTATAATTGGTTAAAAAAAGACATATATTAAATAATTTATGGAGAAACGTGCATTCGTAAGGTGCACTTTATGGGCACGCTACCGCTACGGCCCTCCCAACAGAAGTAATGTGATTTCCAATGAGTTTTCGGCTTCTCTAGTTGCGGTCGCATACAAACAGATTGGGAAAATAGGTTAATATTGATTCAGGTGGAGAGGGACAGAGATGAAGTGCCCGCGAGCTCTGTCATACCAATTACTTCAAACCTTTGTTGCTTCTACAAAATCACTCGAGTAACTTAGCTGCATCTGGTCGCTGACAGTTTAGTGGATCTGTCACTTATCCCAAATCCTACATTAAATTGAGTATTAGGCTGCGTAGACTTAAATAGGAACTGCCACCGAATCGTGTTATTGCTGGTATTTGCTGAAAAACAAGTCTTTAAATGTATTTCGCTGTTTACTTTTTTAAGACAATTCTATACCCTGACTCCTTATCATACTTTGTGTGGGAAAAAATAGAATGGCTTAGTCTTAATCACATAGTCGAACACTCTGATTAATAAAAGTCTATTATTAGGATTGCCATAAAGCATATCGTCTCAGTGTGGTGTCTGAGGTGGGAGTCGCCCAAAATATCACATGACTGACAACAATGGCGGCCTCCAGGTCTGCAGATAAAAAACATAAATCCAAGCGCTGCAGCCCCTATAGTTAGACAACATGATGATATGCGATTCAATGATATTTACTAAATTATGGCTAATAATATATTTTTATTTTCTAAAAAAATAATAAAAAAATGTAAAATAATTTAAAAAAAGGATTGTGAGAAGATAAGATTAGTGAGAACGACCTCTTTGGTCTGGTTATGCTGGTTAATGTTAGAATTTGGACATATCCAAGACAATTAATTGCTAGCACAGCTCACAACATTTTATGTTTACAAAGAGGGACTGTGCGTCTTATAAAGGGACAGTCGGGAGGTATCCACTAGACAGTAGGTTTCAGGAACACTCATCACTTCTGTCTCTTTTTGTTAAACTAATAAACGGCATCCTGTGTCAAACGCATGCTAATTGCTTCTGATTAAAACCTTCTACTGGAGATCAAAGACGAGGTGCGCCTCGTAAATCCTTCTAACGCACGAATATCTAACGACTGATCAGTGATCGTCTTTTTTTAGCACTTGCAATTGGTCAGTTAAAATGTATAAATAGTTTGCAAAACCCCCCAAAAATAAAAATATATATATATTTGCACATTTTTATGATTTTAAGGTGCAGTACCACTTAAAAACAATTAATAAACCTTAGCAGACATGTCACTTTATTATGCCCTCTAGAGGTTTATTCACACCAGAAACTTTTTTTTTTTGCTCTCATGGTAACAGGCTATCAGTAAAAATATACAAAAATAGAGGAGCGCACAACCTAAAAAGCATAATTCAGATTCCGGGGTTGCTACTGGAATAATAATGACCAATAAGTACACAAAACAAAGCAAGAATTCAGTGGTGTCCAGAAAAGGCTTTAAATTGCTTAAAAAGTCTATTTTGGGCTAAAAATGCATTGCACTTCCTCGCTGAATCAATCATTAGTCATAAATGAGATTTAGTATTGTCCTTAAAAGGCCACTCCAGACTTTCCTGCTAGATTGCAAGCTCCTTTGATCAGGGCCCTCCTTACCTGTTGTTTCTGTAGGTCAAATTGTCATGTTACATACTACTTGTTATGTCTACCCTTTGTACAGCGCTACGGAATATGATGGCGCTATAGAAAACAATAAATGATAATAAAGCATAAAATAGTTGCTTGGTCCCTTTAAAGTTTCACTGTGTTGCTTTTGCAAATGCATGGGGGGGGGATTTAGCATAATCCCCCTCCCCATGTGAACTTGCCCCTTCCCCCTCCACTGAACATGCATGTGATCTACTACTCACTGCCAGTCAGCTCCGGCGCTGGCTCAGCAAAAACTGCAGGCGGGGGTCTGTTCAGACCCCTGTGTACATGCGCAGCAAGCGCCTCCATTTTTTCATTTGGAAGAATGCATATTAAAAATCATATTATAATCGTTGATTCTGTATAAATACAGATATTTTCAGATTCAAATAAATGATCCTTTACGCTGCATTTTTCTTACTATGGACAGTATGAACTATCATATACCATCTGCAAAGTTTGTTACAAATTGTTTCTGTCCCTTTAAGGCAATGCACATAAACACACATTATTACTTGCTTACACCACCATTCAAAAGTCTGGGGTCACTGAGCTGTTTTCATGGAAAACGAGGACATTTCTGGCTGTAACATAATTACAAAAGGGTTTTCTAACGATCGATTATCCTTTTTAACTTAAACTTGGATCAGCGAACACAACGTGCCATTGGAACACAGGAGTGATGGGAGTGATAAAGGGCCATTGGAACACAGGA